>BLSH010037349.1:0-11512 GCA_018402905.1 Glandirana rugosa
GCTCTGTATGCTGGAGAGAATGGAGAGGTCATTATTGAGGGTTATCTACTAATGCTGAAGTTAGGGGGAAATTAGCACCACAAACAGATAATATCTGTCTAGGAGAAAGTTATGCTAAAGCTGGTCATTGACATCAGAGAAAGGCTAAAGACACACATAGGATCAGATTTTCTTGCAATGTTTAAAATATACTTGCAAAACCAAAAATGTAACATTTCTTACAAGGGATGGCTGTGCTCATTTTTTTTTTTCTATTTAAATTTTGTGCCTGTAACATACTTTCTAGGGTGGCAACTCTTTAGCCTCGTACACACTTTACCTAAGTTCTTAAACAATGTTATATGAGTCATAAACCCAGGATCCTGCATTCACTATATCTGGTCTCCCACAGTACACAGAATATGGAAATACGATTATTTTAGTAAATATAAACTACTAAATATCTTTTCTCATCAGCAGTATATAGGAGTCTTGTGACTTCTATCAGTGTCTGGTCAAAGCTTGTAGGAGGAGTTTTCATTTTCCTCTGATTGTCCTGTGAGGCTGCATGACCCCTGACCATCTGTCTGGACACTGCTGATTGGCCCTGTGCTAATCACATGCACCATCCCAAGAAAAAAAAACTCTCTAGCAATACACACCAAACTGAGCATGTGCAGAGTGCCTCCAAAGGCTCTGTTCAGGAGATGGATTGGGGACAGTGGAAGAAGGGGAAGATGAGCGAAGACAGGATCAAACAGCCTTTTTACACAATGCAGAGAACCCCTTAGGTTCCACAGTGAGTATAACAAGCATGCTTTTCTGCATATACAGACTGATTTTACTGTTGTGGGTTTAGTAACACTTTAACTGTACAGGGAGTTACAAGGGCATTGTTATTCTGGCAGGATCAAAATATATTGTTCTAGCATTGAAGGGGTTCTAAATCGAGGACTTTTTTTTACCATAACATATTCAGGGTGTAACATGTAATATGTTACGAACAGACCAGCCCCCACACCTCTCCAATCCCCACTGTGACAGCTAGCAGGGTTCTTCTCCCTCCCCGCTAGCTCTGCCACAAGGTCATGTTGTCTTTGTGGCTGTCAGCTTTTAGTTTTCAATGAACTACCACGGCGCTGTGGAGCACCATGGTAGTTAATTCATGCATGCTGTCAAATTGTATCTGCTGATCGCTGGTGCAATGCTTTACAGGCTCCAAAAAATAAAAAATAATGAATGTACATTTTTTTTACCTGCATAAAAATGTGATTTTTTTTTTTGTTGCAAAAAGTGAACTTATCCTTTAATGCATTCTATGCATATAAGTAAAAAAAACTTTCTTATGGCACCTCCCCCCCAGCCACCCTTATACCTACCTGAGCCTGATGTCAATCCAGCACTGTGCTTGAGAGCAATATGCTCCCTCTCTCCTCACAGCCATTGGCTCCTATTGCTGTCAATCACAGCCAGTGAGGGGAGCAGGGCTAATGGACACACAGAGTACAGCTCAGGAGTGAACCCATATGAGCTCTCCTATAGCAAGCAGCTTGCTATGGAGGCACTCAGCAGGGGGGAGGAGCCAGGAGTGCCAACCCGAGTTCAGGAGGATCATTGCTGCTCTATGCAAAACTATTGCACAGATCAAGTAAATATAGCATGTTTGTTAGTTGAAACAATTTTTTTTCTCTTTATAATCACTTTAAAAAGAAAACTAAAGCTGGCCATACACTTGGCCTGCTTTCACGCCTGAGCAGGGCATATTCTTGGTGATTTTTTTTTGTATTACAGGTGTAATATTATTATTATTATTATTATTATTATTGAGGGCGACACTGAATTTAGGGCCAAATTTGCACCACAGACAGATACCATCTGTCTTGGGAAAATTATGCTAAAGCTGGCTATTGATATCAGAGAAAGGCTTAACGCACATACATGATCTAATTAATGTTTAAAATATATGTAAACACCAAACCAGAAATATTGTGCATTTACATTGAGGTCTATAGGATCAAAAATGCCTCAGTACACTCAAAAGGAAAGCTCATGTACTTATTTGAGCTTAGAGCATAGGGCGACGGAGCATACAAGTGTGAACGGATACATCTGGAAAGAATGGGATTCCGCATAGTCAGGCGAAGGGAAGCAAACAGAAAAAGTGTGAATGGGTATTAAAAGATTTCTTTTATTTAGTCTGAAGGCTGAAAAAATCAGATTCCTCCATCCACACAGCTATTGTATTTTTGCAGTCAATAGCACTGGCTGTCAGAATACCCAGAACTGTGCCTGCAGGTGTTGTTCAGCCAGAACGTTTTGGTCTGGCTCCTTCAACAAAAGTCAATCGAGTAATCAACTCTTGTTGAGCAGACAGGGCCACCTGCTGCTAGAACTTCAGCCGATTCCTCTCAGCTCATCCGCTGCAACTAGAAAAGGAGAGAGCTCATTGCACATGACCGCTGATTGAACAGACCAGAGGTACTGCTAGGGGGCACACTTGTAGCCTCCAACCCACCTTGAAAATGGTAGGATGGAGGAGGATCATGTGGCCAGCAGATTGCAAAGGCCCCCCAATGGCTGCAACAATTAAAACTGTCAGGTGTTCTAATTCCTCTATCCAACTCCGATTACTCTATCCAAAACTATCTGTTCACTTCAACAACATCTCTAATTGTTTTTCACAGATCAGCTGTCACTTGGAGTGAGCTTGATGGGTGGAGTTTCTCCACTTCACTTTTCCCTATATATGTTATGGTTTTTAGTGTTATTGTTAGCTGTGACCAAGGTGGTTTGTCCTGCCGAAATGCGTCTACTGTTCATGTATTATCACTGCACATATCATTAAATGTACTGCATTGGAGTTTTGGAGTGCCGGCCTTCTGTACATATTCATGATTTGGATGTTTGAGGAATGTCTTTGTCTGTGCACCCACCAGCAGGGCCGGATTAAGAGCATCATGGGCCTGGTGCTGAGGATTTTGGTGGGGCCTTTTTACGGAAATGAATAAAATGAAAATGATAACAACGTTTTGTTAAAACAAATTAAATATGCTGCCACAATTTACATATCAATCATGTGTACACTATATACAGAGCAGGGCTGGGCAGTATTAGTGACTCACTCACACCATTGGGCTGGGCCTATCTTAAGGAAGGGGCCTGGAGCTGCAGGTCCAATAGCCCCTATGTTAATCCGGCCTTGCCCACCAGGTGGATTTGGGACTACCTTTTGGATCTAATACGCATTCGCTGTTGAACCACTGCACACCTGTTATTGCTTAAAAAAAAAAAAAAACGTTTTGCCTTTAGTTATACTTTAAGCCCATTTAATAGGGTGACAACACAGTATAACAGAGACAGAGTGTTGTCACCACAACAAGAAGTGCCTGAACAATGACCCTCTTGGCAGAATAACCAGGAATTAATTTAATGAAAGCTGCAGATATAGACAGATTGAACATGATTTTTAAATTTATATTACATAGTTACATAGTCAGTGAGGCTGGAAAAAGACACAAGTCCATCAAGTCCAACCTATGTGTGTGTTTTTAATGTCAGTATTACATTTTATATCCCTCAATGTTGTGGTCCCTTAGGTGTTCATCTAATAGTTTCTTGAAATTATCTATACTCCCAGCAGAGACTACTGTTTGTGGAAGAAAATTCCACATCCTCACTACTCTTACTGTAAAGAAACCTCTACGCTTTTTAAGGTTAAACCGCCTTTCCTCTATTTTTAATGAATGGCCGCGTGTCTTTGTATGCTCCCTTGTGCGAAAGAGTTTTGTACCTATTGTGGGGTCACCAGTACAGTATTTATACATTGAAATCATATCCCCCCTCAAGCGTCTCTTCTCCAGAGAGAATAAGTTCAGTGCTTGTAATCTTTCCTCATAACTGAGGTTCTCCAACCCCTTAATTAGCTTTGTTGCCCTTCTCTGTACCCTTTCCGGTTCCAGCACATCCCTCCTGAGGACCGGTGCCCAGAACTGGATGGCATACTCCAAGTGCGGCCTCACCATAGACTTGTAGAGTGGGAGAATTATTGATTTATCCCTGGAGTTGATCCCTTTCTTGATGCATGCCAACATTTTGTTAGCTTGGCATTGCATACCACTGCTGAGCCTGTCCTCTACTAGGACCCCTAGGTCCTTTTCCATCCCAGATTTCCCCAGAAGCTCCCCCCCCCCCCCAGTGAGGGATTTTAATAAAAATATATGAAAAAATACATATAGCGTATAAAATTGCAGTTTTGGCATTTGTGATGTTATTAAAATCTGCAGTTGTAATTTTCTAAAAATGTTCAAAAAATTGACTGCAATATCGCAACCTGGAGGACTTCTGTGCATCGTTGGTGCATGGATGGAATGCCCTCTGGAATGTGATTTATTGCTTGTGTGATTGGCTGATTGATTTTATCAAAAGACTGCAAGATGCATGTAAAATTTAAGGCAATAGGAATTTCATTTTGCCTTAGGATACCCCAAGTGTTTATTACTTCCAAAGGGATGCAACTTTATTACAGCACTGACAGTGCAACTGATGGTTATAATAAACATAGCCCCCCCATCCCACCATTTAGGAATCAGCCTAGAAAGGACATAGTGGAACAAAGAGCTTTTTCTTCAGAACAGAAATAAAAAGTAGAACTCAGCAACAAAATTTATTAAAACCATAGATCTCTCTCAGTGCCCAATTATAATTTTTTTCAACAAAAGTGAAGTTTAAGCGAAATTTGCTGAAAAAAAAGGAGCAGTCTATTTTATTTATTTTTTTTTATTATTTTTTTTTTTTTTAGAGGGAATATCCAAACTAGTTTAGTTGATTACATTTTTTGCTCTTTGTTTTTGTTTTATTTTCGTTTATTTTTTGCATTTAATCATTATTTGTGTACTGTGATTTTAAAATTTGATATTTTCCTATTTTTTTTTTTGAAAATGATGAATGAATGGTGATGCCGTCATTAAGTCAACTGATTTTGAGCAGATCTGCTATTTTAAGGGATTCCCAGACATTTCTTTGATTGCCTTTGAAATCAACAAAAGAATAATATAAGACTAGGGAAGTGCTGGGTAATGCATGCAAAATTGCGAGATTTCCTGACACACAAAGAAGCACGCTGCCATTTAGCAGCGTTGTGGTTAGGGTTGGCACCTCATCCCTTTAAACCCCAACACATATTAATTACACAGGTTGTTCTGTGGCTGATTAAGGTGGTAATTAAACTCACTTGGTGCCTCATCTGCATTAAATTAGCCTCAGAACAACCTGTGTAATTCATATGTGTTCATGTGCGGTGGCAACCCTAGTTGTGGCGGTGCCATGAATTATGAATGCCATCCACACCCACCTGAAAACGCATGTTTTTTTTTTTACTTGCGCCAGGTGCGGTGCATTTTCGCAAAAGAGTCAGGGACTTCTTTTTTTTTTGTATTCCCCACTCCCCACCCCATTCCCTGGTGTGAACCGAGCCTAGAGCAAAGATTATTTAAATGTATTCGTATATTGTGTATTTGGAAGCCTATTTATGAATAATATATATTCATCAGCCAATAGGGTTGAAGTTAATATACTAATTATATATACACCTGTATGTATATACAATGTATTGCCAAAAGTATTGGGACACCCCTCCAAATCATTGGATTCAGGTGTTCCAATCACCTCCATGGCCACAAGTGTATAACATCGCGCCCCTAGGCATGCAGGCGGCTTCTACAAACATTTGTGAAAGAATGGGTCGCTCTCAGGAGCTCAGTGATGTCAAGCGTGGTGCAGTAAAAGGTTGCCACCTGTGCAATAAGTCCATCCATGAAATTTCCTTGCTACTAAATATTTCACGGTCACCTGTTAGTGGTATTGTAACAAAGTGGAAGCAACTGGGAACAACAGCAACTCAGCCATGAAGTGGTAGGCCATGTAAAATTTGAGAGCGGGGTCGGAGCATGCTGAAGCTCACAGTGCGCAAAAGTCACCAACTGTCTGCAGAGTCAATAGCTACAAACCTCCAAACTTCGTGTGGCCTTCTGATTAGCACAACAACAGTGCGTAGAGAGCTTCATGGAATGGGTTTCCATGGCCAAGCAGCTCCAAGCCTTATATCACCAAGTACAATGCAAAGCATCGGATGCAGTGGTGTAAAGCAGTGTTCCCCAACCCTGTCCTCAAGGCCCACCAACAGGTCATGTTTTCAGGATTTCCATTATTTTGCACAGGTGATTTGATCAGTTTCACTGCCTTAGTAATTACCACAGCTGATTCATCTGAGGGAAATCCTGAAAACATGACCTGTTGGTGGGCCTTGAGGACTGGGTTGGGGAACACTGGTGTAAAGCACACCACCACTGGACTCTAGAGCGGTGGAGGCGTGTTTGCTGGAGTAACTAATCACACTTCTCTGTCTGGCAATCCGATGGACGTGTCTGGGTTTAGTGGTTGCCAGGAGAATGGTACTTGCCTGAATGCATTGTGCCAAGTGTAAAGTTTGGTGGAGGGAAGATTATGGTGTGGGGTTGTTTTTCAGGGGTTGGGCTTGGCCCCTTAGTTCCAGTGAAGGGAACTCTTAAGGCGTCAGCATACCAAGATATTTTGGACAATTTCATGCTCCCAACTTTGTAGGAACAGTTTGGGGATGGCCCCTTCCTGTTCCAACATGACTGCGCACCACTGCACCAAGCAAGAGACCTGGATGAGAGAGTTTGGGGTAGAGGAACTTGACTGGGCTACACAGAGTCCTGACCTCAACCAGACAGAAAACCTTTGGGATGAATTAGAGCTGAGACTGTGAGCCAGGCCTTCTTGTCCAACATTAGTGCCTGACATCACAAATGTGCTTCTGGAAGAATGGTCAAACATTCCCATAGACACTCCTAAACCTTGTGGACAGCCTTCCCAGAGGAGTTGAAGCTGTTATAGCTGCAAAGGGTGGGGGGGCAGAAGGGCACGGTACAGGTGGGGTAAGGAGGGCACAATACTGGGATCCGGAGGGCACAGTACAGCTGCCGGGATGTTGCCTGAGACACTGCCTTGCTGGAACAGCTTAGTAAAAAAAGTGACTGTCCTGGCAAACCTGGGACAGTTGGCAAATATGATGTAATGCAAGATTATCATGAGGGCCTCCATTCACCTGTGGCTCCAGGGGTGCATATGCTGTGTGCATGTAAAGGCAGGTGTCTCAATACTTTTGGCAATATATGCACATATATATCTATACACAGTATACGGTGTGTATCATACATACACCCTTGTATATTAGGTACTGACATATTGACCAGGCCTGCTATATTCTACATAACAAAAGG
Organism: Glandirana rugosa; assembly: GCA_018402905.1. Classification (NCBI taxonomy): domain Eukaryota; kingdom Metazoa; phylum Chordata; class Amphibia; order Anura; family Ranidae; genus Glandirana; species Glandirana rugosa. The sequence goes on from BLSH010037349.1 coordinate 7,281, forward strand.
ATAGCTAATGACTCTGCTATGTTAATTGAATGCCCTTGAGGCTGGGTTCACACTATCCGACATAAAAACGGTCCTACTTTGATCCTACACTGCTGTGCGATTTACGGTCCTACATAGGGTCAAAGTCGGACCGTTTGTCTGTGAACAGGGATCGACTTTGATCCCGACAATGCCAGGCACTTTGTGCTCTGGGGATCTTGAAGGGGAACTCCACGGCAAATTTAAAAAAAAAACTGGCATGGGATCCCCCTCCAGGAGCATACCAGGCCCTTTGGTCTGGTACGGATTTTAAGGGGAACCCCATGCCGAAAAAAAAGCGTGGGGTCCCCCCCAAAATCCATACCAGACCCTTATCCGAGCACGCAACCCGGCAGGCCAGGAAAGGGGGTGGGGACGAGCGAGCGGCCCCCCTCCCTCCTGGACCATACCAGGCCGCGTGCCCTCAACATGGGGAGTACGGGTGCTTTGGGGCAGGGGGGGCTCTGCGCCCCCCACCCCAAAGCACCTTGTCCCCATGTTGATGAGGACAAGGGCCTCTTCCCGACAACCCTGGCCGGTGGTTGTCGGGGTCTGCGGGCGGGGACTCATCGGAATTTGGAAGCCCCCTTTAACAAGGGGGCCCCCAGATGCCGGCCCCCCACCCTATGTAAATGAGTATGGGGTACATCGTACCCCTACCCATTTACCTGGAAAGAATTATGTACACAAAAAACCACACAGCTTTTTAAAATATTTTATAAAATCTGCTCCGGCGGTCTTCTCCCCTCTCCGGTGTCTTCTTTTCTTCGGCACTTTTGCGGGGTCTTCCATCTTCTGAGGGGTCTTTTCTTCTCCTCTGCGGCGTCTTCTGCTCTTTTGCCAGTCTTCTCCGCTGTCCTCTTCTTCTTCTTCTTTTCTTCTTCCCATGTTGACACGACGCGTTCTCCTTCACGAATGCCCTCGCCGCTCTGTGCTGTGCCTTATATTGGCATGGGGCGTGGCCACCAGATGACATCACCTGGAGGTCCCGCCCCATATGAAGTCACAGCTCCGCACCCAGGATGTGACCTCATATGAGGCGGGGCCTCCAGGTGATGTCATCTGGTGGCCACGCCCCATGCCAATATAAGGCACAGCACAGAGCGGCGAGGGCATTCCTGAAGGAGAACGCGTCGTGTCAACATGGGAAGAAGAAAAGAAGAAGACGAAGAAAAAGAAGAAGAGCGGAAAGAGGACAGCGGAGAAGACCGGCAAAAGAGCAGAAGACGCCGCAGAGGAGAAGAAAAGACCCCTCAGAAGATGGAAGACCCCGCAAAAGAGCCGAAGAAAAGAAGACACCGCAGAGGGGAGAAGACCGCCGGAGCAGATTTAATAAAATATTTTAAAAAGCTGTGTGGTGGTTTTTTGTGTACATATTTCTTGCCAGGTAAATGGGTAGGGGTACGATGTACCCCATACTCATTTACATAGGGTGGGGGGCCGGCATCTGGGGGCCCTCTTGTTAAAGGGGGCTTCCAGATTCCGATGAGTCCCCGCCCGCAGACCCCGACAACCACCGGCCAGGGTTGTCGGGAAGAGGCTCTTGTCCTCATCAACATGGGGACAAGGTGCTTTGGGGTGGGGGACGCAGAGCCCCCCTGCCCCATACTCCCCATGTTGAGGGCACGCGGCCTGGTATGGTCCAGGAGGGGGGGGGGGCGCTCGCTCATCCCCACCCCCTTTCCTGGCCTGCCGGGCTGCGTGCTTGGATAAGGGTCTGGTATGGATTTTGGGGGGGACCCCACACTGTTTTTTCGGCATGGGGTTCCCCTTAAAATCCGTACCAGACCAAAGGGCCTGGTATGCTCCTGGAGGGGGACCCCATGCCAGTTTTTTCTTTAAAAATATGGTGTGGAGTTCCCCTTCATGATCCCCAGAGCACAAGTCGCATGCCAAAGTCGGATCAGTGAAGACACTGATACGACTTTGATCCGACTTCAATGCCTTTCAATGGGCTGAAGTAGGATCAAAGTCAGACAAAAGTAGTACAGGAACCTTTTTCAAAGTCGCTCCGACTTTGAAAAACACATGTCGGAGCAGTTAAGACGGCTCTCATAGGGAATCATTGTTTTTGTGACGTAATGCAACTTGTGCTCTTCATGTCGGTCCGAGAATCGGACAAGTGTGAACCCAGCCTGAGGGACAATCTAATTAAACAGTTCAAAGTGATTTGCAAATTTGCAAAGGATAGTGGAGCGCAGGTGGCCTGGTCAGACTTGAAAGGAAATCGTAAAGATGAAGGAAGATGGGTTCAACGTCTATGTGTAAGAATGCGTTGTTGGTCGTAAACAATACAATAAATATTTAATTATGATAACTGAACATCAAAAGGAGTCATAAGTATTTATTTTTTATGGTAAATAGCATTCTTCAAAGGGTAACTTGTTCATCTATTTAATAGTAAAAGAATGCAATTCAGGAAATACCCGGACAACTATGATTACATAGTTAGTCAGGTTGAAAAAAGACACAAGTCCATCTAGTTCAGCCAATAATAAAAAAGAAATACATAAATAAATCATGCAATCCCATATGCACAATCCTTCACTCACTGTTGATCCAGAGGAAGGCAAAAACCCCAGCAAATCATGAAGGTTCATGTGTGTGCTGGGCTATTTATGACTTTAGAATTTATGACTGCAGCTGTCTGCAACCAGGAGGCATTACCTGTCACCCAGAAGATCAAAGGGGCTACTAAAGCTGGCCAATCAGATTGCTTGACATTTTTTCTGAATGGGAAAAATTTGTATTTTAGGGAAGGTTCTTTTGTCTAAGTCATGACAGGAGAAGCTCTCTGAAGGTGTCTGATGCATGAATTTTACCCCGTCATCTGCCCTGTCTGTACCTCTGTCCTGTGCTGGGCCCCAATAAATGCAGCTCTCTGGATGAACCAATTTGCAGCAGGAAAAATTCATTTTTTGGATAAAGAAGTTTTGCATTCCACTCCTTATCCCAGTGGTTCTCAACTCCTGTCTTTGGGACCCACCAACAGGCCAGATTTTCAGTATTACCTTAGGGAGATGCAGACTAGAATACTGCAATCACTGAGCAGCAAATGATATCACCTGTGATGCATTTCAGTTATCCTGCCAATCTGGCCCGAGGACCGGAGTTGAGAACCACTGCCTTATCCTCTATATATGACACCATATTGGTGCCGTGACCCGGATTCATAACTAGAGTTGAGCGAACCCGGACTGTAAAGTTCGGGTCCGTACCGAACTTTGGGGTGTCCGGGACCCGGACCCGGACTTTTCAAAAAAAGTCCGGGTTCGGGTCCGGGGTTCTGGTAATTTTAATGAAAGATCTTAAAAATGAAGTAAAAAAGTCCAGGAAGGTCCTAGAGGTCTGCAAAAGGAAGGAAAATGGGGGTAAGGGTGGGACAAGTGCCCTACAAAGAAATGGGGACAGGGAAATAACTTTAAATATTTAAAAAAAAATAAAAACATAAAAAATGCAAAAATGGAGATCATCTTCAAAATGGGTCTGAAAAGTATTAATTAACATTAGAGGCCATAGAACTGTTCTAAAATCATCTTCAAACTGTGTAAAAAAAGTATAAATAAGCCGGGAGTACCCATATCACCGTTCTGCAAAATGTGTGTGTCACTTTAAATGAAACCGGGAATCATTGCACATCTGTTCTGCACAATTTTTAAAGTCTGTGTGTCACTTTAAATGAAACCGTCAATCATTGCACATCTGTTCTGCACAATTTTTAAAGTCTGTGTGTCACTTTAAATGAAACCGTCAATCATTTCACATCTGTTCTTCACACTTCTTTTTAGTCTGTGTCACTTTTATTATTGCCGTTAATCATTTCACATCTGTTCTTCACACTTCTGTTTAGTCTGTGTCACTTTTATTATTGCAGCTAATCATTTCACATCTGTTCTTCACACACAACGTCTGTTCTGCACCAGAACAGATGTTCTTCACACATTACATCTGTTCTGTACACATCTGAAAATAGTTTAGAACACTTTACCTAAAACCGGGGAGGAACCATACACCTGTTCTTATTTTCACTGTGTCTGATTTGTCTTCACACTTCTTGTCTACACTTTACTAATTGCCGTTATTATTTTCACTGTGTCTGATTTTTCTTCACACTTCTTGTCTACACTTTACTAATTGTTGTTATTATTTTCACTGTGTCTGATTTGTCTTCACACTTCTTGTCTACACTTTACTAATCGCCGTTATTATTTTCA
>BLSH010037349.1:11894-24892 GCA_018402905.1 Glandirana rugosa
GCTTGGGGTAACTTTAACACACACATTTTGCAGAACAGTGATATGGGTACTCCCGGCTTATTTATACTTTTTTGACACAGTTTGAAGATGATTTTAGAACAGTTCTATGGCCTCTAATGTTAATTAATACTTTTCAGACCCATTTTGAAGATGATCTCCATTTTTGCATTTTTTATGTTTTTATTTAAAAAATATTTAAAGTTATTTCCCTGTCCCCATTTCTTTGTAGGTCACTTGTCCCACCCTTACCCACATTTCCTTCCTTTTGCAGACCTCTAGGACCTTCCAGGACTATTTTCCAGCCTTTTTTGTGCCTAAAAGTCCGTGTCTCCATTGATTTCAATGGGGTTCGGGGTCCGGGACAAAGTTCGGGTTCTGTCCGGACCCGAACCCGGACTTTGTCCCGAAGTTCGGCCGAACCAGCAGAACCCAGACTTCTAGAAGTTCGCTCATTACTATTCATAACACTCAGAATGTCTGAATCATAACAGAATGAATGAATCTGAAATTATTTTGTTCCATTCGTTACTTTCAGATGCATACAACTCCAGTCACTATCGTCCAGTCAGCTCATTCCTTTTCTCTTTGTGGGTTGGACTCAGAGTGCATAGGTAATCTCCCGAAATAACAAATGAACGCGTTCAAAGGAATAGAGCCAATTTTCTGAAATACCTTTCTGAAAATACAAATCAGTTTGGATCAATAAATATACAAATAGAATTATGAAAACAAATCATTCTAATATAAGTAATATGATGAAACAAAATGATTTAACACCCCCCCCCCTCCATGGGCCAGACCATATTTTCACATTTCTGCTATGTGTTTATTCATGAGTCTACAACTTTGAAAATGTCCAAATTGGGCCCAAAGTGTCAATATGTTGTGTGGCCAGCATTATTTTGCAGCACTGCCTTAACCCTCTTGGGCATGGAGTTCACCAGAGCTTCACAGGTTGCCACTGGAGTCCTCTTCCACTCCTCCATGACGACATCATGGAGCTGGTGGATGTTAGAGACCTTGCGCTCCTCCACCTTCCGTTTGAGGAGCCCCACAGATGCTCAATAGGGTTTAGGTCTGGAGACGCTTGGCCAAGTCCATCACCTTTACCCTCAGCTGCTTTAGCAAGGCAGTGGTTGTCTTGGAGGTGTATTTGGGGTCGTTATCATGTTGGAATACTACCCAGCATGTCACAATACACGTTGGCATTTATGGTCCCCTCAATAAACTGTAGCTCCCCAGTGCCGGAAGCATTCATGCAGCCGCAGACCATGACACTCCCACTTGACTGTATGCAAGACACACTTGTCTTTGTACTCCTTACCTGGTTGCCACCACACACGCTTGACCCCATCTGAACCAGTTAATTTTATCTTGGTCTCGTCAGACCACAGGACATGGTTCCAGTAATCCATGTCCTTAGTCTGCTTGTCTTCAGCAAACTGTTTGAGGGCTTTGTTGTGCATCATGACAGCCATGCAGACCAATTTGATGCAGTGTGCGGCGTATGGTCTGAGCACTGACAGGCTGACCCCCCACCCCTTCAACCTCTGCAGCAATGCTGGCAGCACTCATACGTCTATTTCCCAAACACAACCTCTGGATATGGCGCTGAGCACTGCACTCAACTTCTTTGGCCAACCATGGAGAGGCGCTGTTCTGAGTGGAACCTGTCCTGTTAAACTGCTGTATGGCCTTGGCCACTGTGCTACAGGTCAGTTTCAGGGTCTTGGCAATCTTCTTATAGCCTAGGGCATCTTTATGTAGAGCAACAATTCTTTTTTTTTAAGATCCTCAGAGAATCCTTTTCCATGAGGTGCTATGTTGAACTTCCAGTGACCAGTATGAGAGAGTGGGAGCGATAACACCAAATTTAACACACCTGCTCCCCATTCACACCTGAGACCTTGTAACACTAATGAGTCACATGACACCGGGGAGGGAAAATGGCTAATTGGTCCCAATTTGGATATTTTCACTTAGGGGTGTATTCACTTTTTGTTGCCAGCGGTTTAGACATTAATGGCTGTGTGTTGAGTTATTTTGAGGGGACAGCAAATTTACACTGTTATACAAGCTGTACACTCATTACTTTACATTGTAGCAAAGTGTCATTTCTTCAGTATTGTCACATGAAAAGTTAGAATAAAATGGTTACAAAAATGTGAGGGGTGTACTGACTTTTGTGAGATACTGTATATTGTTTTTGGAGGGACAAACAGGCCTTTCTTGTGACCCTCCTCTGAATTTTGAAATGTATTTGCATTTTAAGGGGAAAAAAAGAGTAAAAATATGAAAAAAAATATTTTTTCAAGTTTGATCAGTAATATTTTGAACTCAAGTACCATTACTGTGAGGAAAACATACATTTTATTCTGCTGCTTGTTCTATTTACTGTAACATTAAAATAAATTTTTTTGGTACAAAGCATGTTAAAGTTATTTACAAAAGAAATCAAGTTTTTTTTTTTTTTGCATTTTATTTTTCTCATAATGCACCAGCAATTTAAGGTTCTTAGGGCCCTTTCACACGGACGTTCCATTCAGGTCCGCTTGTCCGTTTTTTCACGCGGACCTGAACGGAGCCTCTATGCAGCCCTATGGAGCGACGGATGACAGTGGAGATAAATCCGCTGACACCAGTCTGTAACAAACGCGGGTATCAGATCCCTGCCCTCCTCACTAACTCGTGACAGAGGACGTAACAATGTCACCCTCAGCTGCTTCCAGCACAAAAATTTTCCAGCTTGTGGGACCACAGTCTAAGTGCCAGAAGAGAGCGATTGTCACCGGGCTAATTTAAACAATTAACCCTTTCACTGCCACCACTGACCGTTGATTTATGGAAGAGTCAGTGCTTCCACCAATTAGCAATATTAATTATGATTTTAGAATAATCGCCTGTAACACACACTGTCACCACAGACAGGAATATTCAGATGATTTATCCTAAACAGTAGCACGCTTCAAAGGAACATGTTCGTTATAGCTTGCATTAAGAGCTTTAGGGACAAGATTAACACTTTTCAGAATAAGGTTTAATAATGAAATGGTCAAAATTGGTACAGATAAAATATTTACAGAAAAATGGTGTTACAAAGCAATAAAGACATAATATACAGCAGCAAAGAGATAAGGTGAAATGGAAAGGGAGAAAGATAATTGCAGTAAATGTCCGTGATTGATCAGAGATTTTTAAGTCCAAAGGGTTCTCAGATGTTCGTTCTTTGATGGTAAAGTGAGAACTGAGGACTGTCTGGTCTATTCCCTTTTTCTCTGGAAGCAAAGGGGTGGGGCCAAATGCCCCTGACTACTCACATGGGTAAGGAGGGCCCATGGGGTGTCCGGGGTGGACCGTGGAATAACAACCTTTCCTCATATGCAAGTTTCTGTATCAATATCATTTGTCGGAATATGATCATGGTGCAGCCCCAACACTAAGGGATTCTAGCTCAGCATGAAATTTGCATTAAAATGAGTCCAAACATGACAGGTTGTCAATATTCCATTACTCTTGGAGGGACAGAAACTACCAGTGGTTCCCTGTATGATTGGGTCCATGGATGTTTGGATTCAATTTGTTCAGGGTAAAATTCCGCATTCAGCGATGTATTTTTTATTAAGATGTCACGTTCCTGTTTGGAGTTATGAAACATGGGTGAATTCCTAGGTGGTGAATTGATTAGGGGTCTCTGAGAAGGTCACAGCTGCTTGGATGCCTCTGTTTTATGACACTCATTATCTCAGGGCATCCTGTGCTGTCTTCTAAATGGATCTGGTTTATGGTGTTATGATAAGACCTGCAAGTAACCCCAGGCCCCTTTGTGATTTGTAAGATGAGCCAAGCATTCCTGTCCTGAAGGGAGGGGAGAAACTATTGAGGTATTGGCAGTATGTGTCTTAAGCTAAACCCGTCATGGTTGACGCTTGACAAAATAGTGTCCAGTTTTTCATGTGTCCAGCACGTGATATCATTACACCGTCGCTCTCCGATTGGCTCAGTTTCGGTAAAGCGTGACGGAGGAAAACCCTATTTTTCCATCCATCTGCGGATCGGATGACAACGGACAGACAAATCCGTTGTCATCTGATTTCCCATAGGGGAGAGCGGGAGCTCTGACGGATCCATCTCTGCACAGAGTGCGAAGACGGATCCATCATCCGTCGGCTAAGCGGGGATCAGCGGAACGATCCCCGCTGAGCAAAACGGAGCCCGCACACGGACACGTCCGTGTGAAAGGGCCCTTACTGATTTAACCACTTCAGCCCCAGAAGGTTTTACCCCCTTCATGGCCAGGCCATTTTTTTGCAATATGGCACTGCGTTACTTTAACTGACAATTGTGTGCTCGTGCGACACTGTACCCAAATAAAATTGATGTCCTTTTTTTCCCACAAATAGAACCTTTTTTGGTGGTATTTGATCCCCTCTGCGGTTTTTATTTTTTGCGCTATAAACACTTTTTGCTATAATACGTATCCAATAAAATTAAAAAAATAAAAAAATAAAATTTCTTCATCAATTTAGGCCAATACGTATTCTGCTACATATTTTTGGGAAAAAATCCCAATAATTGTTTATTGATTGGTTTGCGCAAAAGTTATAGCGTCTAAAAATTATGGGATATTTTTTTTTTTACTAGTAATGGTGCCGATCAGCGATTTTAGCGGAACTGCAACATTGTGGCAGACAAATCGGACACCTGACTCTTTTGACACTTTTTTTGGGGACCAGTGACACTAATACAGTGATCAGTGCTAAAAATATGCACTGTCACTGTATTAATGACACTGGCAGGGACCAGGGGCGATCAAAGGTTAAGTGTGTCCCTAGTGGGTGCTTACCAGTGGCGACCCACTCATTAGGGGCACATGGGCGCCGCCCCTCTAATCCATGCGTCCGGCCCCTAATCTACATGCAGGGCACTGAACGCATGGAATTCAATGTTTTTTTTGGAAGCTCGTGTTTAGAGCCTGAGGCTCTAATTGGCTTTTCAAAAGAGGGTGGGCTTGGGGTGCAGGTTGTGATGCGTGCGTTGGTGGTTGGAGCGGAGAGGAGGAGTAGAGGAGCAGAGAAGGAGGAGGAGGCAGGGGGAGCTGATGGCAGCTAATGAGAGTTCAGTCTCCGGTGGTGACATGTGCAGAGGCAGAGTTGCCTGGAGTCACTGGAAGACTCTGGAGACAGACCTGACTCCTCTCCAGTATATGGAGGTGGCATGCAAAATATTTCTCCCATATCACACATAGCGATGTATTCTCCGATCCGCGATGAACGATCTCCGATACTTTGTATCATGTGGGCGGGAGGGGCGGGGTCAGGTGTGACAGGGGGCGGGGGCTGGACAAGTCATACGTGGCTCAGATGACAAAGCGGACCGAACGGAGGCCAGAAAGGACTCAGAGGAGTCGGTGAGCCGCGATCGTGGATGGGGTAGGTGTGGACCCGGCGGCGGGGGGGGTTTGTTTGCCGCTCCCCCCCCCCCCCCAAAAAAATGGAGCACCAGCCGCCATTGGTGCTTATCAACTGTGCAGGGGTTGCTCTGACTGGGAGAACACAGAGATCCGCGTTCCTGCTTAGCAGGAACACAAGATCTCTATGTTCTCCCCTGCCAGAACGGCAATCTGCCTTGTTTACATAGGCAGATGACCGTTCTGCCACTCTGGGGAACGATCTCGGGTGGCCAGTGGACATCGTGTTCACCGGATCTGCTGATTGGCTCTCCCTCTGTCCAATCCCGCAGAGGCTACCGCACAAAGCGACGTACAGGTACGTCGTTTCGCACAGCCGGGCTGCCTTGCCCCAGTAAGTGTGCGGAAGGCAGGCCAGAAGAGGTTAAAATAAAACAGATATACCCTAAACCACATATTTTTTAACAGTAAATCCTTTAAGATAACAATGTATATATGTGCTTTATAATATTTTTTTTTTCCAACAAATAATTTATACATGGAACAGGACATGAATCTTTTAATTAGTGCTTATACATGTTGAAAGGAATGGGTTAAGCAGTAAAATAAGAGCATGTCCTGGTTATCTGTCTGAAGGAGAAATCAGGAGATAAGACAGCTAATGTATTCCTTTTGCATTGGTTTACATATAAACTGAATGCTCACTGTGATTGGCTGTCAGAGTGATCATCATCTTTCTACAGACACCAGGTCTCACAGGGCTGTGCACTTAAGGGTGCAGGGGGAGATAAGAGACTGCTGGGTGTGCAGGAGACGCCTTGTGTACAGAAGAGGGGGTTTTATGGTAAGCTGGCCAGATTTTAAAAATAACATCCGGGGACATATTTTTTTTACTAGTAATTGTGGCAATCAGCGACTTATAGCGGGCCTGCGATATTGCGGAGGACAAATCGAATACCAAGTGACACTTTGTGGGAACAAGTGACACTAATACAGTGATCAGTTTGAAAAATATGCACTGTCACTGTACTAATAACACTGGCTGGGAAGGGGTTATCATCAGGGGCGATGAAACGGTTAAATGTGTTCCTAACCAGTGTTTTCTCACTGTGGGGGAGGTGCTTTGCAGGAACACAGGATCAATGTCTTCCATACTGACAAAACGGTGATCTGCTTTGTTTACATAGACAGACCGCTGTTCTGCCTGTGTACAGAACGATCGGCAGATAGACAGAAATTAAGTCCGCCAGACCCGCTGATCGGCTCTAATACCCAGAAATGCAGGATCACGTATATACAGTCAGGTCCATAAATATTGTGACATCAACACAATTCTAATCTTTTTGGCTCTATACATCACCACAATGGATTTGAAATTAAACGAACAACATGTGCTTTAATTGCAGACTTTCAGCTTTAATTTGAGGGTATTTACATCCAAATCAGGTGAACGGTGTAGGAATTACAACAGTTTGTATATGTGCCTCCCACTTTTTAAGGGACCAAAAGTAATGGGACAGACTAACAATCATAAATCAAACTTTCACTGGTGTTAACATGATTATTGTGAGAGAACTCTGCCCACGGGAGTAGAGAGGACCAGTCATCATGATGAGCAGAGACTAAGGTGCGGAGAAAGACTGCTAACTCCTGATTAACCCTCTCCGTCTGTCCATTGGATTGAGGGTGGTAAGAAGAAGAAAAATCCAAGACAATATTGAGGGATGCAGGAGCAGAAAGGAGACCAGGAAGGGGAACAAAATTAGCTATTTTGGAGAACCGATCGATTACCACCCAAATGATTGTATTCTTTTCAGAAGATCTTTTCGGAAGATCTATAATGAGATCCATCGCAATGTGAGTCCAGGGCTCCTTTGGAATGGACAAGGGCATGAGCAGACTGGCAGGAGCTTGTGCGGAGGACTTAGACTGGGCACAAACATGACACGCTTGCACGTAGCCTTTGTCATCCGAATGGAAAGTAGGCCACCAGTAGTGGCGACTGATGGGCTGAAAGCATCACAGGAACCCAGCATGGCCTGACACCTTGGAATCATGTCCCCAATGAAGGATCTTAGGTCTTAGTTCAATGGGGACAAAGGTCTTGCCAGCGGGAATTTTAGACTCCAGAGTGGTGGAATGGGCAAGAATACACCTGGTCGGAATGATTGGCTCAGATTCAGAGGTGGGCTCCTCATCCAGTGTGTCAAACGACCTAGAGAGTGCCTTTGACATCCGAACGGAAAGTAGGCCACCAGTAGTGGCGACTGATGGGCTGAAAGCATTGGAGGAACCCAGCATGGCCCGACACCTTGGAATCATGTCCCCAATGAAGGATCTTAGGTCTTAGTTCGATGGGGACAAAGGTCTTGCCAGTGGGAATTTTAGACTCCAGAGTGGTGGAATGGGCAAGAATACACCTGGTCGGAATGATTGGCTCAGATTCAGAGGTGGGCACCTCATCCAGTGTGTTAAATGACCTAGAGCAGGGTTTCTCAACCAGGGTTCCGTGGAACCCTAGGGTTCCTCCAGAGGTTGCTAGGGGTTCCTTGAGCAATGGTCAATTTCTACATCTCTAATAAATTCCCAATGACATCATTGATCTTTTTAGCGATCTGTAAGGGGGGAATTCTTCCCAATGACCACAAGTGTAAGGAGCATTCTTCCCATTGAGCATCGCACTAATGTATCATGAGTTGTAGATTTTTAATTTTTAGCAGGAGTTCCCCGAGACCGAAGAATTATTTCAAGGGTTCCTCGGTGTTGAAAAGGTTGAGAAAGGCTGACCTAGAGAGTGCATCAGCCCGACTGTTGCAGGAACCAGGTTTGTACGTGATCGTAAAATTGAAACGGGAAAACCTGGCCAGTTGTTTAGCACTCTGTAGGTACTGTCATTTTTTTTGATCAGTGAAGATCATTAAAGAGTGAGGGGAACCCTCCAAGAGATGACGCCATTCCTCTAGCGCCAATTTAATAGCAAGAAGCTCCTGATCGCTAATAGCGTAATTTTTCTCTGCCGGAGAAAATTTCTTGGAGAAAAACGCACATGGCTGTCATTTATTCTCAGATAATTGAAGAAGCACCGCTCCTACTCTAGTAGAGGAAGCGTCCACTTCAATAAAAAAATGGGTCCCCAGGCTTGTTTCAGATCATGGAACGCAGCGACAGCTTCAGGAGGCCATTCCTTGGCATTAGCACCTTTCTTAGTCAAGGCAATAATAGGCGCAGCAATAGATGAGTAGTTCTTAATAAATTGCCTATAATAATTGAAGTACAGTGGTGAGGATGGATTTGGCTGCAACTGGATCCAGGTCGTGGCCCCCGGGGTACCCTAGCTCACGCTCGGCTGACTACAGGTGGAAGAGAGGAAAGAGTAGCGCAGGAATAGCAAAAGGTCAGGGCTACAAGCAGACAGGAGAAACAGAGAAGAAGCCGAAGATGGAGGTATCAGGCAGACAGGGATAGTCAGACAAGCCAAAGATCGGTACACGGAATAAGACTCAGAGCAAACTAAAGGAACAACCATACACAAAGCCAAACACGGACAATCGTTTATCAGCAATGCAGGCTTGCACTGTCAGGTGTTATATCCTGTTCCCAATTAAGGCCTGGGGTGGAGACCAGCTGAGGAGAGCCTACTAAAGCACACAGATGAGGGAGGCCCGGCAATTAACTGGACACATGCAGCAAAAGTAGGCAACAGATAAGACATGAATGTTTACTGTGGTTTCATGACAATCAATAATAGAACCATCAGTCTCTCCCCTCATGCCAAGGTACTAGGTGTAATTCTAGACTCTGACTTGTCCCTTCAGCCCCATATCCAATCACTATCCAAATCATGCAGACTTCACCTCCGAAACATTTCCAAAATACTCCACTTTCTAACCGTTGACACCACCAAGCAACTTATTCTCTCCCTTGTTATCTCTCACCTTGACTATTGTAACTCCCTCCTCATTGGAATACCTCGCCGCAAGCTATCCCCTCTTCAGTCTTTAATAAGTGCTGCTGCCAGACTCATCCACCTTACCAACCATTCCCTGTCTGCCACCCCTCTCTGCCAATCCCTCCACTGGCTTCCCGTTGCCCAACAAATAAAATTCAAAACACTAACAACAACCTACAAAGCCATTCACAATTCTGCCCCGAGCTACATCACCAATCTTCTCTCCAAATGTCACCCAAACCGTCCTCTCCACTCCTCCCAAGACCTTCTGCTCTCAAGCTCCATTGTCTCCTCCTCCCGGGCTCATCTCCAGGGCTTCGGTTATCTCCTACTCTGTCTCCTTTTAGGCGATCCCTGAAAACTCATCTCTTCAGGGAGGCCTATCCTGTTTCCAGCTAGCAACCAAATCTTTTACTCCCCTCATTTCATCCCTCACAGTCCCTACCTTTTGTTCCACCAGCCCCTCCCTCTTGGATTGTAAGCTCACAGGAGCAGGGCTCCTCTAACCCTCTTGTTTGGAATTGTATTGCAGATGTATTGTCTCCCTTTACATTGTAAAGTGCTGTGAAAACTGTTCACACTATATAAATCCTGTATTATAATAATAATAATAATGGATGAGTGTAAGACGTTGAAGATAGGCAAATGGTTACTTAACGAATGAATGCCAAAACGTTGTGCACATCTCTCGCCTCCTGGCTGCCATATTACATTTTACAGAAAATTACAGAGCTGTAGGTTGAAAAGGAAAGGTCGTTTTTAACAACAATTCAATTCAATTACAAAATGATTTGTGTTGTGATCATATATGATATATTATTTGTTTTCTTTACTATTTTTTTGGAGTTACCCTTTAACCACTTGCTGACCGCCCGCTGCAGCGTGACGGTGGCAAAGTGGCTCGTTATCGCGAAACGCCGTCACCCGGCAGCGGCCACGATAACGAGTATTGTGAGCGCGTGCGCGCACTGTGTTCTGGGGGGGCCAGGAAGTGGGTAGGGAGTACTCGATCGCCGCCGGCTACCCGCGATGCCCCCCCCCCCGCAGTGAGAGAACGGAGGTCCGTGTATGCAAACGTGGATCTCCGTTCTGACAGAGGGGGAAGGGCTGTGATCACAGGCTTCCTGTATATGGAAGCCGTGATCACTCCCCTCCCCCTGCCAGCCCAGGCCCCATACAGTTAGAACACGCTGGGGGAACAAAGTTAACCCTTAGAGCGCCCCCTCCAGGTTAACCCCTTCACTGCCAATGGCATTTACACAGTAATCAGTGCATTTTTATAGCACTGATCGCTGTATAAATGCCAATGGTCCCAAAAAAGTGTCAAAATAGTCGGACATGTCCGCCGCAATATTGCAGTCCCGATAAAAATCGCAGATCGCTGCCATTACTAGTAAAAAAAGAACTCCTTAAAGGAATTTCTCATCATTCGTAAACGCGGCAACTTTTGTGCAAACCAATCAATAAACGCAGATTGCGATTTTTTTTTACTAAAAATATGAGGAAGAATATAAATCGGCCAAAGTCGATGAAAAAAATGTTTTTTTATATTTTTTTTTTTTGGATTTGTATTTTAGGAAAAAGTAAGAAAAATTGTGTTTTTTTGCAAAATCATTGCTCGTTTTTTGTTTATAGCGGCGGTCAGAAATGACGCAGAGGGGATCAAATACCACCAAAAGATAGCTCTATTTGTGGGGAAAAAAGGACGCAAATTTTGTTTGGGTACAATGTCGCACGACCGCGCAATTGTCAGTTAAAGCGACGCAGTGCCGAATCGCAAAAAGTACTCTGGTTCTAAAGGGGGAAATCCTTCCGGGGCTGAAGTGGTTAAGCTGGTCATATACTGGTAAAATCTCTTTCAAAATTCTTCCATCTTAAAAACATTTTAGCACTTTTTTTTTTATCGTTGGGATCAAATAAAGGTTCGTTTTCGACCACGGTGATCTAAAAATGTGAAGGATAAGCATAGAAAATTGTGGTTTTCATTCGGTAAAGTCAATTTGTTGCAAAAATCAAATAGTAAAAGCAAACTAAAAGTTTCAAAAACATGAGGTGATGGGGGAGGGGTGAGAAACACATGAAGGAAGATTTATTTCAGTCGGGAAAGATGAAGGAAGAGGTTTTTTTTTTATTTAATCTACGCGACTTGTGCATCCCTTAGTTCATGGTAGACATGTGCACAGCCGAATAATGTGTTCATTTTAGTTTTTTTACGTTTTTAGTTTTTCGGGTTATGAATGAAATTCATTATTTCGAATAATTCGTAACTGCTGAAAAATACGAATTTGTCACTTTCGATTTGTTTAGATGTAATATTCATTATTTCGATAATTTGTAAAAATCTGAAATTCGAAAGTCCAAAATTTCAAAAATCCAAAAATAAGAACAAAAATTCGAAAGAAAATTTTGAAAATAAGAAAGAAAATTTGAAAATCTGAAACAATTACTAACTTACTAATAACCATTAAATTATAGGTATTGGAATTTCCTTTCAAATTTGTCTCTTAGTGAACGTAACGAATACAAATTTATCCGCAGTTATGAATTATCCGAAATAACAAATGCCACATCTAAAAGAATGGAACGTAATGAATTAAAAATAATAGATAATAATAAAAAGCGTTTATCATTATTATTTATTATTATACATTTTTTTTACCTTCCATTCATTTAGATGCGGCATTCGTTATTTCGGATAGTTCGTAACTTTGGATAAATTCATATTTGTTACGTTCACTAACAGACACATTTGAAAGGAAATCCTGATACATAGTACTTGGTAATAGTTATTATTAGTTACTTAGTTATTATTTTGGATTTTCGGGTTTTTGAATTTTCGTTCTTTTTTGTTCTTTTGAATTTTCGAATTTCGGATTTTCGTTCTTTCGAACTTTCGTTTTCGGAAAAATTAGTTAAACTTTTTTTTGTTAATTTTAATATTTACAAATTAACACATTTGTCGAATTGGAACAAAAATAATTGCAAATGTCTAGTTCATGGATTTCACAATTCTTTAGATTGTTTTACAGGAGTCTTCAGTTGTTCTTCCATATTGCCTTCTCCAAAATGGCGACTTTTTTGTGTTGGAGAGTTCCCCACACTTCCTGTCTGGGGAGTTTGATGTCATGATGTATTATTAAATGAAATAATCAAAGACAAAGAAATATATTAATAATTAGTAACCATGATCCTGGTGTAAATAACAATGTACTTATACTACTCAGTATAACTTTAGCAACTTTATCACTTTTATTAAAAGGTGGAGTCATGCTTTAAGTTGTTCTCTTTCAGCCCATTCCCTACAATGTTACACATGCACCGGTGCGACCAGCAACAGCAACTGCAAGATAGCGACTACCTGCGGAACCGGATATGGCTACTGCGAGACGGACGTTGCGACTCTTGCAGTCCGTAAGTCACATTATAACTTTATATCCAACACGTTGTCAAAGAGCACAAATTAGCCATAATCCGCAAAGCACAAGGTCAAGTTGCAGCAGATCAGCAGGTGATAGTGTACACTGAAGCATTATAGTGGGTGTATACAGAGGAATGATAGTGGGTGTATATAGAGGAATGATAGTGGGTGTATATAGAGGAATGATAGTGGGTGTATATAGAGGAATGATAGTGGGTGTATAT
>BLSH010037433.1:84016-94764 GCA_018402905.1 Glandirana rugosa
CGAGAAGACCGTCTTGTTTGTTTCCGCAATCGAAGAACTTTTCCTCGACGTCGTCGGTTCATGTGAGTATTCCGGGAGTGATGCAGGTTCCGCATGTTTAGTTTGAGGAAACCTACGCTACCTGCTCCCGTGTTGCTTCCGTCCTATTATAGAAGTAACATACACTGTCCTTCTCTGATGGAAGCCTTCCTTTCTCCCTCTTCCAGCATTCTGGCGGAATAGGGATACGTGGTTTATCCCTCTGAACGTGCTGTCATGTCGATTAAGACTGTGGGCAGATCGTCTTCACTACCGTTGATTCTTCCGGTGGAAGACGCTGTCTTCGATAGTCTCTTCCTGTCACATACAATGAAGATATTATCCTGCCTTCGTTGTGCCCTCGTCCATCGCATCCAAAGGAGTTTGATTTGTACGCCTTGGACGTAGTGAGGGCCTTATGAGTGTACTTGGCTGCTGCAGCTCCTTTTCAAGAAGCTAACGCCTTTGTTTGTTCTGCCAGAAGAGCCGCGTAAAGGGCTAGCGGCCTCTTCGGCTACTATTTCTCTTTTGGATTACAAAAACCGCGACTCCTGCATATTCTGTTTGGGGCAAAAGTTCCCCCTTTTCCGGTCACGGCTCACTCTACCCGGGCGGTTAGTGCTTCCTGGGCCTTTCAGACACCAGGATTCGGTGTCCCAGGTGTGCAAAGCGGCCACGTGGGCCTCGGTTCACACTTTTACTAAGTTTTACAAAGTTGATGTATTTGCATCCTCGGATGCTGCTTTTGGCTGCAAAGTTTTGTAGGCGGCAGTGTAGGCGCGACTGGCGCCTCTTCAGAGGTTCAGTTCGGTACAGTTGTTAGCGTCTTCCCACCCCTCTTTTTTGACACAGCTTGGGGACGTCCCCGCAAAGTCATGAAGAGCTGCGTCTGTCAGTGAACGTAAGGAGAAAAAGGGATTTTATTATAACTTACCGTAAAATCCTTTTCTCTGAGTTCACTGACAGACGCAGCACCCACCCCTCTGGGCTCTGTTTCTATACGGCTTGTGTACGAACTGAAGACCTATACTGTGAGGGGGTTTGATGTAGGAAGAGAGGACAGCCCCCAGGGGAGGGGCCAGCTGTTTCTTTT
Organism: Glandirana rugosa; assembly: GCA_018402905.1. Classification (NCBI taxonomy): domain Eukaryota; kingdom Metazoa; phylum Chordata; class Amphibia; order Anura; family Ranidae; genus Glandirana; species Glandirana rugosa. The sequence continues at coordinate 85,128 of BLSH010037433.1, forward strand.
CCCTGCCTAGTTAACTCCTAGTGGTAAGGGACATAAAACCCACAAAGTCATGAAGAGCTGCGTCTGTCAGTGAACTCGGAGAAAAGGATTTTACGGTAAGTTGTAATAAAATCCCTTTTTTAACTCCAGACCTTATATCATTTATAAAGGTATTAAAAAGTAAGGGTCCCAGCACTGAACCTTTGGGTACACCACTGATAACCTTAGACCATTCAGAGTAAGCATCATTAACCACTATTCTCTGAATTCCATCTTTTCCTATCGATTTACAAACTGATCTTTCCAAGCCTGTAGACTTTACCTTATACATTAGCCGTTTGTGGGGAACTGTGTCAAATGCTTTTTGCAAAATGCAAGTATACTACATCCACAGCCACCCCTTCTGTCCACTGTTTTACTTACTGCTTCATAAAAGGAAATTAGGTGTGTTTGACAACTTTTGTCTTTCATGAATCCATGCTGTCTGTTGCTTAAAATATTTTTTTCCAGCCAGAACTCATCTGTGGTCTTAAACTCTCCAATATCTTTCCGGCTATAGAAGTTAAACTAACAGGTCTATAGTGTCTTGGTAAAGACTTCAATCCCTTTTTTAAATATAGGCACCACATTGGCTTTACGCCAATCCAGTGGTAGTATGTCAGTCATTAACAAGTCCCTAAAAATTAGAAACTATGGCTTTGAAATGACAGAGCTCAATTCTTTTAGGATCTGTGGGTGGATACCATCTGGTCCTGGTGCTTTATCCACTTTGATTCTGTCTAAATATTTCTGGGCCATATAATTTTTCAGCCATTGCGGATTATTTGGGGCTGTGTCAATACCATCCCCATTATGGACATGAGCCCCCCATGCTCCTTTGTATACACAGAGCTGAAGAAAGTAATTAAAAATTTTACCTGCTATTTGTCCCCAGTCACCCACTCCAGATTATTTTGTAAAGAGCCTTACATGCTCAGAACTGACCCTTTTAGTATTAATATATTTGAAGAATTTTTGGGGGTTTGTCCTACTATCTTTTGCAATGTGTCATTTTTTGTTTTGCGTTTTTGCATTCTTGATTTCCTTTTTACATATTCTGTTATATTCTTTGTAACATTTAAACAATAGTGTTCCTTCATTTTTATATCTTTTTAAAAGCTCTTTTCTTATTTATAAATTTTTTTCACCTTGGCCGTGAGTTTTATTTTTAGCCTTTTGCCCATGGGAATATACATTGCAGTGAGTTTGCATGCAGTCTTTTTGAAGAATTCCCATTTCTGTTTTGTGTTCATCAATGCCAATATTCCCTCCCAGTCTTGGAGAGCAGACCTCATCTTTGGAAAACCTGCTCTTAAAGTAGAACTATAGGAAAAACTTGTTTGTTTTTTTTGACAGAGTAAGGGGGGGTTATAACCCCTGTTTATTTTTTGCCATCTGTGTCCCATTGTGGAGATTTAACTTTACTTCCTGTCCTAGAGCCAAACAGAAATCCCTGCAAAGTAAGGGAATTCCTTGTGTCCCCCATTGGAAGATTTCCCCTCTATTACTTTTCTGGGGACAACCCAAAAATGGGCTTTTTCTTTCACTTTCTTTTTTTTTTTTTTTTTTTTTTTTGATTACATTATTTTTTTTTTTAATTAAACGTTTATTTCAGAAAATATATTGTACAGTACAAATACCATCTGGTTACATTTTTGCTCACATGTATCTGGTAACCTTCCATTTTTATTCTTATTACAATCATGCATAGCTCAGGGGGTGTACAGTCTGCCTGTCTACATATTCCAAGTTGCATATGTTGTATCACATTTTTAGGGCCTTAGTGTGCCACACTTCAGCTTCTCCCCTATCAATGACTCAGTCACATGAGGAGGAGGAATTTAGCCAACGATCCCAAATCTTATTATATTTTCCAGGGCACCCCCTATTGATATATATGAATTTCTTAAACGGTAATGTATTGTTCACTTCCGACAGCCAATCAGCCAACTTGGGCGGAGTTTGCCTCATCCATACTTTGGCTATAGTTTTTCGGGCAGCAAATAGAGACTCGTGTATGAATGTTGCTGTGTGCTTGTCTAAAGCATCCTCTGTAAGGATACCCAACAAGCATGTTTTGGGGGTTAGTGACATGGGTGAGCCCATATTATCATGCAGAAAGGCGACCACCTGTTTCCAGAAGTTCTGTATCTCTGGGCAAGTCCATAACATATGGAATAATGTTCCTACTTCACTCTTACATGTTGGGCAGGTAGGTCGCCTCTCCGCACCAAATCTAGCTAATCTGAGTGGGGTCAAATAAGAGCGATTGTAGTATGAACAGTTGTGTCAATCTGTCTGAGAGTTTGGGCGAAACCTTTTTACATGTGTCCAGTGCCTCGCTCCACTCCTCATCCTCTAGATCACCCAAGTCCCCCCTCCACTTTAACTTGAGATCATACACTAATTTAGTTGCTGGGGGCGTTAGTAACATGTTATAAAATGTAATTTCAGTTTTTGTGCTTCCTCTCCTTTGATTACTGACATAAGGGGGTTATGTGCCAGGTCAAGCGACACCCTCGAAAACTGAGTCAGAGCTGCATGTCGCAACTGTAGGAACGGAAAGAACATACCGTTCGGAAGGTTAAATTTTGCCTTCAAGTCATCAAACGTTCTGAGTGCGCGCCTTCTTCAATGATTTGAGACACATAAACTATCCCTCTGTTGCTCCATATTTCTGGGTGTGGTATCGTTAGGAACTCTGGGAGTGCCTTGTTGTGCCAAATTGGAGTGTAAGAATTTATCTCTGGTATCCCTAATTTGGTGAGTGCAATCTGCTAGATGACGTACAAGGGAGCCCATCTCCCATCGTTTTGCGCTGTCTGTTCCCAGCTCTGCCGCGATTATGCAAAGTGGGTCTGCCATACCCTGCGCCCAGGTGGGGCACAGAAGTCGGGTAAATCTCCTCCTATCCGACTTATCTATGTGGAACAACTGGGACAGCTGTGACGCTACATAGTATAGGCCAAAATCAGGGAGCGAAGTTCCTGCCAGGTCTGTTGTGTTTTTAAGTGTCCTCCAAGCTAGCTTATGTCTGTTTTTCCCCTATACAAATGATTTGAGGATGATGTCAATTGTTTTAAAGACTTTTAGTGGCAAGTACACCGGGGTGTGCCAGATCATGTACAGAATTTTTGGGGGAAGTACCATTTTAATGAGACTGATACGACCCATGACCCCGAGAGGTAGTTTGGCCCAAGTTTGTACCTTTTCCTTGATCATGGTATACAGTGGTTCTATATTAAGTGGTATGTAGTCAGGGGGGGATATAGTTACTTGTATTCCCAGGTATTTAATTTGACTCGCTCGACAAAGGGCAAGTTCCACCTGAGATTCCGTGTCTGGAGTCAGAATAAGTGGGAGAACTTTGGATTTCTCCCAATTGATTCTGAGTCAAGAAAAGGAGCCAAAGAAGTCTATCGTCCTTAAGGCCTCCGCAAGGGATAGGCTGGGGTCTGCAAGGTATAACAGAGTGTCATCGGCGTACATACTCACCTTTTCTTCAAACTCTGCCACACGTAGGCCTTTTATTAAGGGGTTTGTCCTTATCGACACTGCAAGGGGTTCCGTGGCCAGGACTTATAGTAGGGGGGATAAGGGGCAGCCTTGTCTTGTGCCTCTCGTCAAAGCGAACGGCTCAGATATCCAGCCATTCGCCACCACTCTAGCCACTGGGTTATGATAAAGTAAGTGAATCCACTTGAGAAAATTGGGGCCGAAACCGAACCTTTCCAAGAATTTCCACAAGTAACTCCACTCCACAGAATCAAACGCCTTGGCAGTGTCGAGGGTCACAACTACTCTTTCCCCAACATTGTCATGACATGCCTGCATATTAATGAAAAGTTTCCTGAGGTTAAACGATGTGTTTCTGCCCGGCATGAATCCAGCTTGGTCTTCATGTATCAGATCAAGAATAACCCGGTTGAGACGTATTGCTAATATCTTAGCAAGGATTTTGACATCTACTTGCAATAATGATATAGGTCTATATGATTCGGGCAATTCTGGGTCTTTGCCCGGCTTGGGAATTAATACTATTGTGGCTTCTCTCATTGTATTGGGCATAGTGGAGTTGTCGAAGATTTGATTATATAACAGTAGCAGTTTTGGGATTAGGGTCTCACCATACTGTGAATAAAACTCAATGGGTAAACCGTCTGAGCCTGGGGATTTGGATCTAGCGAAGCTCGCCACCGCCGACACAATCTCATCATGTGTGCCGGTTTGTCCAGCTGTCTCATTTGCTCCGGGGTGAGTTCTGGAAGGTCAAGATTTTCTAGAAAGCGCTCCATGGGGGCTGTGTCTGCTAACGCAGTGGAGGTATAAAGTGTACTAAAGAATTGTTGGAACCTGTCTGTTACATAAGCCGGGTCTGTAAGCAGTTCTCCCCCCACGTTCCTCAGTGCTATCACCACCGGGGGTCTATCCTCTCTGTGCACCATATATGCTAACAGTTTGCCCGCCCTCTCGCCTTGTTCATAGAATTTGTCGGGCGAAAAAGAGTTTCCTCCTCGACATCTCGAATTGCATCTGATTCTCCACTCTAGTTCGCAGTTTGAGGCATGCAGCTCTGTCAGGGGTGGGATCCTGTTCGTAGTAGGTTTCAGCTAAAGGGAGTTCCTCCAATGCCCTGTCTGAATGCTCGGCAGCAGACCGCTTAATGTTATTAATACAAGATGTAAAATGGGCTCTGGCATGTAATTTGAAAGCCTCCCATACATTTAAAAAAGAGGTGGTGTGTTCATTAATAAGAAAAAAGCGTTGCCATTCCTGCTCGACTTCATTGTTGTCCGGCAGCAGTGACAACCAAAATGGATTAAGTTTCCATGATCTAGGGCAGTGGTTCTCAACCCTGTCCTCAAGTACCCCTAACAGGCCGTGTTTTCAGGTTTTCCTTTATCTTGCACAGGTGCTTTAAATCATAGTCAACGGCTTGGTATTTTGGACAGCTATTTTATCTAAGAGAAACTCCCAAAACATGGCCTGTTGGGGGTACTTGAGGACAGGGTTGAGAACCACTGATCTAGGGGATCTGTCCAGGGGTACCGAAAGTGTGATAGAGTATGGACTGTGATCTGACAGTAGCCTAGGACAGAAGGCGGCTGACCGAAGACGGGGCATTAGGGTCTGTGTCAGGAGGATGTAGTCTATCCTGGACATCATATTATGAGAGGAGGAAAAACAGGAGTATGCCCTTTTGGTAGGATATAGTGATCTCCATGAGTCTACCAGTCCAATCTGAGTTAGTAATCTGGCGAACCTAGGATTTGTGGAGAGTCTATGTGTAGAACCTGCCTGTTTTAGTCTGTCCAATAGGGGATTTATGGTGGCATTGAAATCTCCCAACCAAACGGCCGAAGCCGTCGGGCCATGTACTCAAGTCCCTCAAGCAGGACTGTCACAGCAAAAGGTGGTGGGATATAAAATACCATTAGCAGGATTTGCTCCCCATATATCTTGGCATGAGCAAATAAATATCTACCCTGTGGATCCGTTTTTAAATCGTGTAGTTCAAAAGGTAACATTTTAGAAATCAGGAGAGACACACCCCTTGCGTGTGACGAGTCGGTTGAGTGATATGCCCAGCCCACCCATGGTCTCTTGAGAGCGAGCTGTGCACGGCCATCTATGAGTTTCTGTCAGAGCAATTATGTCAGCTCTCTGTTTTTTTAGATATGTTAATATAGCGTTTCGCTTGACTCTATCACCAAGTCCCCGAACATTCCAAGTAACTAATTTAATGGACGCCTTGTCTTATTTGGGTGTGAGTTATCAAAAGGGAGAATCAGTGTGAAGCCCTCCATGCAGCCGCAAGAGGGTGTCTCTCCGACAAGTTTACACCTATACAAGATTGTGAGCAAGCAGAGAATGAGCAATGTATCCAGCAAATTACAGTTCAGTATTAAGGAGAATTTAGTACCATCCTGATCGTTCCATAGATAACTTTCAAACCTTCCCTCCCCCCACCCCGCCCAGCACCAACCCCAACATGTGCGGGCTTTATCCCTTAAAAAAACATATAGTAACCTGTGGGGCACAACCTGTGCCCCAAATGAACATTGTAGAGATTCGTCTACACTCCAGAGCAAAGTGTCCCGGTGCAGTGGGAAGCATACCATGTCATTAGGGGAAATGTCACCGCTAGGAGAGAATGATCTGTATCTCGTTGCATCAGATGAGTGAGGCCGAACGGCCCAGCAGCTGCTCTGGAGTGTTTCACCTTCTCTCTGGGTGAGCGAAACTTCACTGGGACTGTCCTCCATCGGGTAGGACTACTGTGTCTCCGTGTAAAGTGTTCCCGGGAGTCAATCGTGTAGGTATCACTAGGCCACATATTTAGCTGTGATTTTCACAAATGGCATCCAGAACTACAGGAGTGTTCATGTAGGGTCTCCTGTGAGAAGAAAATTGCGGTGTACTACTACTCCCCAAGTAATGCATTCTTTCCCTCCGCCCATATAGAATTGTTATGTGACATCCAGAGAAGCCCAAGAAAGTCTATTTAAAGTATCTCATTAGGTCATGGTGCCGAGTTTAGAGAGATCCTTAAGGGTACCCGGAGTTGAATAAACTAAGATATAAACAGTTAGAAAAGACATCTGTGTTGCCTATAGTTTGTTAACATTACATAAGTTCCTGAGTGACTATTCGCTCTCACCGAATAGGATTGTATCTGCTGGTCGCACGATTAATCGCATGGGCGCCTGTTGAGCTCTTGCCTCTCCAGCCAGGATATGACCTCCTCAGGGGACTCAAAGAAGATCGCTCAGCCTCCATCTTCAACACGGAGTCTCACAGGGAATAGCATGGAGTATTTGATATTTTTAATCCGCAGACGTCTCTTGGCCTCTCAGAAGCCCTGTCGGCGCTTCTGTACAGCTGCAGAAAAATCAGGAAAGATGGCCACCTTGTTGTTCCCGAGGGGTATGTTGCCTTTCAGACGGGCCAGCCGGAGAGCAGCATCTCTGTCTTTGAAGTTAAGCATTTTTGCTATAAATGCGCGGAGGGGCTCCTACTGGGGGCGGCTTTGCAGGCATGCGATGTGCCCTTTCAACTGCAAAGATGGCCGAAAAGGCCTCCCGGCCATAGGAGGTAATCAAAAGCTGTTCCAGGTAAGCGGTGGGGTCTTTGCCCTCCGAGCCCTCTGGGAGCCCTATTAGTCACAGGTTACACCTGCGAAGTCTATTTTCCATTTCATCCTGCTTTGCCAGGATTTGGTTTATCTGGTATTGCATGTTTTCTGATGAGGATTGCAATGGCGGGATTGCGTCTTCCACTTCCCCCAGTCTGTGCTCAGAGGACGTGACCCTCTCCCGCAAGTTCTGCATATCTTGTCTAATTAGTGAGATGTCTACCCTCATCTCCTCAATTTTGGTAGTAAGCGTGGCTTGTAGGGTAGAAATAGCCCCCAACACCTTCTCTGTGTCAGTGTTCGTGGTCTCCCTTACCTCCGGCACCGCGGCGCCATCTTCCTCGAGGCCTTCTCGTTCCTGCCGGTGGAATTTGCAAGCTTGGCTGCCGCATCTGTTTTTGTTTTCGTTGGTGCCATAGCGGAGGGTGATGTAGAGCCTGCAGGGGTGCTTTCTGGAAGCTTTAGGCTATTCCCGGATTGCAGGATTGATGTAAAACAGGATCTATTCACGGAGCTAAAGAGACCCGCGTCCTACTCCCATGAGTCTCCAGGCCACGCCCCCCTTTTACTTTCACTTTCAATGATAATGGTAGATGGGACAAATAGGGTGAATCTCCTTAATGGGGGCTCAGACAACAATAAAAACGGGACAGGGGTTCTAACCCATCTCCCCTCTGTCCAAAACCTAAAAAAAAAAAGTTTTGCCTTTTAGTTATACTTTAAAGTTAAAGTGATTTGTAAAGGTTCATTTTTTAAAAGTAATAAACATGTCATACTTTCCTCTGTGCAGTGGTTTTGCACAGAGTGGCCCCGATCCTCCTCTTCTGGGGTCCTCCAGCAGTGCTCCTAGGCTCTCCTCCACATCGAGTGACCTGTCAGGGAAAGCTTCCCTGGGGTCACACGTGCGGGCGCGCTCCAGTGTCCTGCTCTTTGCGTATATTCACACAAACAACGGGACTCGGCCCGTCCCCTGGCCCCCGCTTCACTGGACTTGATTGACAGCAGCGGGAGCCAATGACTCCCCTGCTATCAATCCAGCCAATGAGGACCCGTGACACTGGCTAGAGCGAATTGCTCGTAGCCGCCGATGGAACGAACAGGCTCAGGTAAGTTTGGGGGGGGGGGGTCACTAATGAGAAAAGGTTTTTCACCTTAATGCATAAAGGTAAAAAACAATGACTGTACAACCACTTTAAGAGTTTTTATATTTCCTTGTGCTTGTTGCTTACAGTTGACATTAAATGAAATCATGTTTATGGTCACTGCTACCCAGATGTTCTTTAATATGAATATTGGTAATAAGTTCTGCATAGTTTTAGATTACCAGGTCCAGCAGAGCATCATACCTAGTTGAGGCCTCAAACTGCACCATATAATTTGTCATGTAATAGCATCAAAATACAACTATATCCATAGGACATAAGCAGCACTAAAACACATCAATTAATCTGATAAACACGTTAAACAGTACCCAGTGATAAGTGACAGTCCATAGAAATATGAAATTATCACACTAAATCAATATACCTTATATACTTGAGTATAAGCCAAGTTTTCAGACCCCCCTCGGCTTATATTCGAGTCAGTGTCTGTGGGTGATGAGTAGATTCACATTACACAGAGCGAGCTGCTTCTAAGAGCCGCTCTGTGGATGAAACTGTGACATAATTACATTGGAACGCAGAGAATGCAGGGAGAGCTGTCAGATTTTCAACTTGATGTCGGGAGGTGGGCAGGACATGTGGGTGTTAGCTGTTCAGTCCCGCCCACCTCCTAATCTCAGTGAAGATCTGCAGCTCTCTCTCAGCATTCTCTGCATTCCAATGTAATTAGGTCACAGTTTCATGCACAGAACGGCTCTTAGAAGCAGCATGCTCTGTAGATTGTGAATCTACCATACTCCTTTCCTGTGTCCTGGCTGCAATCCCTGTGTCCTGGCTGCAATCCCTGTGTCCTGGCTGCAATCCCTGTGTCCTGGCTGCAATCCCTGTGTCCTGGCTGCAATCCCTGTGTCCTGGCTGCAATCCCTGTGTTCTGGCTCCCTGTCCCTGTGTTCTGGCTCCCTGTCCCTGTGTTCTAGCTGCTGCATTTCCCACCCTAGGCTTATTGGGGTTAATAACTTTTCCCAGTTTTTTGTGGTAAAATTAGGTGCCTCGGCTTATATTCGAGACGGCTTATACTCGCGTATATAAGGTAGGTCTGGTTCAGCAAGGACACTTTCTTGAAAGCTTTCGTAGGATTTCATCCACCATACACCATGTGAGTATGCAGGTGCCCGACTTCCCCAAAAGGTGGACTCTTACCGCAACTATTTGCCAGGCATTCTCATGCTCTAGCCAAAACACTTGGTAGTGCTATCTCTGCACTTAACAACCCTTTTAGTTGTGGCAATGGTCCATTCACTCCAGAAAACAGAGGCCAGGACATAGTGTAAAACTGTATAAATCATTTATTCCTCAGCATACACTAAAAACATCCCCCCCC
>BLSH010037433.1:151283-166174 GCA_018402905.1 Glandirana rugosa
CAGGCTGCCCCCTCCCGCTTTATCCCTCTGCCTATATTGTAATGGGGAGTTGGTATTCCTCCTACCTCCCCCCCAACTTATATTGCTCGTATCCTTTCTTCGTTTTCCCCCGCCCATACTGATGCTTCCCTGGCCGTATTGAAAAGATTCGTTTCTCCCCCTGCTATTATTCGCAGTTTTGCTGGGTACAACATTGCATATGGTACTTTTAGTTGTTGTAGTCTCTTCTTAATCTCTTTAAACGTAGCTCTCCTTTTTTGAACCTCGGGTGAGAAATCTGGATATATTGAAATCCTGTTTCCGTTATATCTTATTTCTCCTTTCTCCCTGGCTTTCCGGAGTATCACTTCTTTGTCTCTAAATGCCAGCATCTTGATCAGGAAGGACCTGGGTGGGGCCCCGGGCGCTGGGTTCCTGAATGGCACCCTATGTGCTCTCTCTACAGCGAAGTAGGGAGAAAAACTTTCCTCTCCAAAGGTATCCTTCAACAGTCTCTCTGTGAACTCGACCGGGTTTTTTCCCTCGCTTTTCTCAGGTAAGCCCAGGATTCTTAAATTGGATCTTCTCATTCTATTTTCCAGCTCCTCCATTCTCGCCATATAGGGGTTAATTTTATTTTCCAGATCTTTTATTCTTTGGTTCAGCGGGTTTTGTTCATCCTCCATTTGGCTAATCCTATTCTCCAGTTCTGTGGTTCTTTCCCTTATCTTCTGGGCGTCTTGTCTTAGGTGATTGATCTCTTCACTTAGGCCTTTCAGTTGTTCTGTAACTCCAATCATGGACATTTTACAGTCCTTTACTGCCTCCAAGACTTCTCTTAGGGTGGGTTCTTGGCTCCCTTGCATCTCCGCTTCTTCAGTTGATTTCCCCATTGTGTCCTGATCCACTTTTGCACCCGTTCCCTGGCTCTTCCTTGTTGTACCACCGGTCTGTCCCTTGGCTTGTGTCGCCGGGGGTTGCCCCCCTTTCGCTGGGGAGTGTGCAAATTTTTCCAGTTTAGCCGCTGCCTGGCTTTTGCCCTTCTCCTTACCCTGCGCTTGGGCCGGCTCCTGGGGGGCCCCCTCTTCTCCTTTTTTCTTAGTCATGGTGTATCTTAACTTGGTATTTCCAGTTTTTATTTCTTTTTCAGTTTAAGTATTGTGTACCGTCTACTAATTCAGTTGTTTTACCAATCTTCGGTTCCAAAGTATACACCAAGGCTAAGTCTCTTGTAACGAAATTTAAGGCAGTGACTCCCCCACCTGCTCTCCCAGTGTCCCGGTCAAGGTCCCTAACTGCCAACCTGTATATAGTCTCCCGGGGGACTGCCAATCACCCGTTACCCATACGCTGCAGATCAAGCAAGTAAGATAAAAGAAAATATCCCCGTCCACTTCTTGGAGCTGTTTATCCCGTCGTTTGTCCCGTTCTCATTATATATGTATGTATGTGTCCCAGCTGTTATATCTCTACTTTTATTTATACTCCTATTTAGCTCTATTGTGGGGGGTTCCGGCAGCCACCGTATTCAGGGTGTGCTATGTGCTCTCACCACATCGCCACCTCACCCTTTCACCGTCATGTCTCCCTACCCCCACCGCTGGGTCATACTTCGGGTACTATTCTGGTTATTGCTGGTTGTTAATAGTTATAGAAAGGCTCTCACCGTTTTCTTTCAGGTTTCTTCTGGTTCCGTCTCTCCTGCTCAGGCTTCCCGTGAGGCTTACCTTCCTATTTCTGTTCCCCCCTGTCGGGTTGCCGTGTCTGCGGGGGCTACGGTGCACTCTCACCGCACCGGACTGCTTACCCCCAGCCTTGGCGTTCTCGGCTTCCTCACAGGCCACTGTGTGTTCCGGGTGCTCTCAGTTCCTTGTTGTGGACGTGCGCCGGCACTGCTCTCTCACCGCGGTGTTCCGCGTTCTCCCAGGGTGTGTCAGATACGGTCGGGTCTCCTTCTCGGCAATCCCCGCTGGCTACGAGGTGTTCAATGGATCCATGGGGCGGGAGGAGGAACAGCCTCTCTCACGTCTCCTCACATCCTCTTCCGGTCACCGCCCCCGTCACAGTCACGAGGTCTCACCGGCTGGATTTTCAGACCTGTTCTCAGTGCCAAAGCCAAACGGGGACATAAGGCCCATCCTGGATGTAAAGGCACTAAATCAGTGCGGAAGGAAATTGAGTACTGTCCGTGATACTTTTTTTATTTGCACTAACATAACATTTTTCAGGTCAAGCTTTCGGGGTATCTCCCCTTCAAGGTCCAAGCAGTACTGAATCAAAACCGTTTTGGCCAAATGTTAAAAAAAAAAAAAAAAAAAAACTCGGAAAGGAGAAAGGAAAAACAAACAAATACAAATCAATGTATAAGGCCATGGTAATGAAACTAGCTGTAGAGATAGTGAGATAAGACAGGCAGAGTTATAGACTGGGGAGGGGAGGTGGGTGACAGTCACAGAGGGGTCGTAAAACTGTAGAATGAGTGAGAACCTATATCAAAGTTTAAGCTGTTTATTTTTTGTGTCAAAAAGAAGAATCATGGAGATGACCGCTTGACTCCACAGCTCTGTCCCGTACAGACAGCAACTCGGCACATTGCGACATCTCTCCCCTCTCCCGGGCATCGGAGAGGAGCCTGATACCCCAGAGACCTGCGGCATGACCAGGAGGAAGGGGAAACTCACAGCCCTGTGCCGCCTCATGGACTTCTTCTCCGCCATGCCGTCCTCACAAAATGGCACTGATGAACATGGGGCTGACAAACTATCATGCCAGGCTCCACGGGACCCGCCGCAGCAGCATAACAACACAGAGCCCGACGCCATGGACAGTTCGGCCACAGCACCCAGCTCGCCCACTCACCTCAGGACCGAGGTAAGCGATCAGCGCTCTCCCCTGCTCACTCCCCTGACAAGGTCCCCCTCAGTAAGCAGCACTACAGCTGGGCACGTTCTGGGCCTCATGACACGGAGGAGGCCACACCAGACTCTGACTCCCTAGCAGCTTTCCCTGCCAGTGATCCTCCAGCCTCTGAAGCCACCATTAAGGGAAAGCTCCTATCCCTCCAAAGAGAATTCCAAAAAGAGATGCGTTCCTCCATATCACGTCTCGCAATGAGAGTGGAAGAAATAGAAGAACGACCGGATTCCCTCGAACGGAATGCTAGCGAATACTCCACGGCACACAACGAACTGATGTGTTTGAACGCCAAGCTGAAGAAATCCGTCACATGTCCGCCAAAATCATTGATCTGGAAGATAGATCAAGACAGAATAATATAAAATTTCCGAGACATCCCTGAATCCATAAAGCCGTCAGATCTGACTACGTATCTGCAACACCTGATCCTCAAGATCCTACCGCATTTAACGACCATAGATCTAACTATAGATCGTGCGCACAGGATCCCCAAACCCCAATACTTATCAGCAGAAGTCCCAAGGGATGTATTGGCCCGCATCCATTTTTACCATGTTAAAAAACAGATCTTAGCGGCCTCCAGATCTTCTCCAAGACTCCCAGAACCATATTCGAAAATCTCACTACGCAGACATCTCTGCAGCCACAGCCCGAAGGCGCAAGGAATGCCACCAAGTCACTGCCACCTTACAGGAACAAAGCATACCGTACAAATGGGGCTTTCCGGTTAAACTAATGGTGACCCATCAGAATCAATCAGCAACCTTCATCTCACCAAAAGAGGGCGTTAAATACTTGATGAACTGGGGCCTCATCAATGCACCTCCTCCTCCGCCTGGAAACCAAAATCTACCACAACGTACCTGTCAACCCTGGTCTACCTCTTCTAAAAAAAAATGTAGTCTAACGCTACTGCCGCATCCATGTCTTCTGGACTGAACATCACCTTAAACTACGCTGCACATGACTTACAGGTATCTTTGTCTCTTTAGGCGACTTTGTCTGTACTGGACATTGAGACTCCCTTATGGTGTTCTCCCTTGCGATATATGAAGTGCCAAGCACTTCTCTTGTTCTTTTACGTTTATTTTGTTTCTCATTTCACTATGTTATCCTACTCTTGTTGAACGATTTTGATCACCAATCTAAGCATCGGGAATCATGGTTGTTCCATGCTCTTGTTAATGTTGATGCAATGTATGTTGAAAAATTATTAGTCTCTGCTCACATCAAAAGGCTCCCAACTCCACCATGACTATCACCATAACCTCCCTCAATGCGAAAGGGCTAAACTCCCCATTTAAACTGAACTTATTATGAAAGGAAGCTGTATTACAAAAATCTGACATTATTTGCGTACAAGAGACGCACTTCTCCCGCAATCCCCCTCAATGTTCCCACAAGAAATTCTCACACTATTTTTTTGCCAACAACCCGAAAAAAGTAGCTGGCATACTAATTGCTGTCAAATCCACTCTATCCTTCCAATTATCCAAAGTTGAATCTGACCCAGATGGCAGGTACATCATACTATCCGCTATTTTTAATAATCAACATTTGACTATAGTCAACATTTATGCACCCAGCTCCCCATCGAAAACCCTTCTACAGAGCCATTCTTAACAAGCTCCAACCATATCGCTAATCCCCTCTTATTATATCTGGGGATTTTAACTAAATCATTGACCATTCCTTAGACACTTCAAACCCCACTAGGAAGAGATCCATGGCCTTGCACTCACTTCTTAAAAACGAAGATCTTCATGACCCCTGGCGATGCCTTCATGATGTAGAGCGTGACTACACCTACTATTTGCCTTCACAAAAGTCGCATTCTCGGATCGACCTGTTAAGGGATAAGCGTACTCTTCAATTAATCCAAGACGCTAAGATAGGAACAATTGCATGGTCCGATCATGCCCCCTGTCTCTATTAAACTGACTACCAACAACCGCATTAATGCAAGATCAATCTGGAGGCTCAACACCTCTTTGATTGCACATTCTAAATACAAAGAACAGGTTGCATCCGAAATTGACCAATTTTTTGCACTTAACTATGGTACTGTTAATAACCCTCACATTCTTTGGAACTCTCATAAGGCCTCGATAAGGGGCCTCCTAATAAAATTGGGGGCACACGAGAAGAAGAAACGCAATGCCACTACCAACAAACTTCTCGACCAAATTAAATCTCTCGAACACACGCATAAGCATAACCCCACAGACACTCTCGAGCTTGCACTTCGTGAGGCAAGACAGGCACTAAGCGAACACCTCAAAGGGTCTTTTGACCTCCACCTAAAGAGACTCCGTCTCAACTGGTACTCCCAGAGCAACAAATCAAGTGCCTTTCTCGCCAAACAATACAAGCGTCAACACTCCAACTCCAAAATCTCCTACCTTACTAAGCCCAATGGACAACGATCAACTAATCCTGAAGATATAGCAAACCAATTTGCATCCTTTTAGTCGGCGCTATACAATCTCACTCGTTCTGAAGGCCTCTCCTCCCCTACCGAGGCAGATCTCCAGAACTTCCTACAACCCCTGCAGCTCCCATCACTAACTACAGATCAATGCATTCAACTATTGTCCCCATTTACCATACAGGAAATACAAGAGGCCATAAACACTCTACCTCTCCATAAGGCCCCAGGCCCTGATGGATACTGCACTAAATATATAAAAAAAACTTTTCCCAATCAATTGGCTCCCCACTTATGCTCAGCCTTCAATCATATCGCCTCTACTGGCACCATCCCTAAAGAATCCCTGGAGGCCCTTATAGTAACTATTCCAAAAAACACGAAACTGCCTGATGACCCTGCCAGCTATCAGCCAATCTCCCTTTTAAACACTGACATAAAACTTTTTGCCAAAGTCTTGGCGAGATGACTCTCACCCCTTATACCGAAGTCAGTACATGCTGACCAGGTGGGATTTGTCGATGGCACCAGACAGTTCGTAGACTTAATACAATGGGCGGAGAAAACTCAAACGCCTTCTCTTTTTTAACAGAAAAGTTTTTATTGTTTTCAAAATCAAACAAGAGCATACGTAGCATACAAGTAAGAGTCGCTTAACTAGCTCTTACAAATACAAATAATCCAGTAGTTCGCAGTAATATTAGGCAGATAGAATTATATGAATAGCAGTCAACATAAGTGGCAGTGTCAAACACTTTTATCATACAAAAAGACCGGATTAGTTACAAATACATCTTCTCCCCCCCCCCCCAAAAGGAAGAGGGGGGGGATGAGCAGGGCGGGGACCATCTCAGAACCGTCAGGCCTTCCCCCATTCTCCCCAAATTTTTTCAAATTTCTTAGGGCACTTTCTATTCATATAAGTAAGTTTATATAATGGAAGGACTGCATCTATCAATGTCTTCCACTGAGACACCGTGGGAGGGGCGGCCTCTCTCCATTTGAGCAGTGCAGTTTTCCTAGCATAAAATGCTGCATAGAATAAGAACAATTTTTTTATAGGTGTTCTTGGTCACCACATCCGTGACTCCCAGCAACAGGACCACCGGGTCCAGTCCCAGAGGAGACCAGCCACTGAACTAAGTACCTGAGTCACCCCCAGCCAAAATTGTTGTATCACCGGGCAGGACCATGTGACATGGATAAAGGTGCCCTCCTCCCCAGTACACTTAGGGCATCTATCCGACCTGGAGGGGAAGATCCTTGCCAGCCTCTGAGGGGTGTAATAGGCCCTGTGTAGGAACTTAAGCTGTATATACCTATCCCTGGCCGCTACCATAAGGGGAATATACTGCTGAATCCCCTCCTGCCAATCCTCATCGTCAAGACTAGGAATGTCTGATTTCCATTTATTGAATAATGCCTCCCCTCTGCCAGAGTCAGCAGAAGTAATCCTGAGATAGAATGCAGAGAGCACTCCACATTCCGTGAAATAAGGAATTTCTCCACTCCATGAGAGTCTGTCAGCCTTTTTGGGAATTGTGCCTGTGCTGCGTGTCGTAGTTGAATATAGCGGAAAAACAGTGTTGTAGGAAGCTGATGGGTCTCGCGCAGCTCATCGAAAGATAGCAGTGACCCCTCAGGCATAATATGTTGGAGTATTTTAATTTCATACCGGGCCCATAGGGACGGATCAGGAATAGACTGGAAATGGGCCAGTTTAGGGTTACCCCAGAGGGGGGTATAGGGCGACCAGGTTCCCGGCGTTTTGAGAAACGCAGAGACCTGTTCCCACACTTTTACCGTAGTGCGCATGGGCGCTGTCATGTCTGGGTGAGCTCTAACACCCCTAAACACTAGGTTACTCTGGGCCGCGTACGAGCCCAGAATGGCCGCCTCTACGTCTACCGCCGGGTTAGAAGAAGTCTGGGTAAACCACCAACGAACTGTGACCAACACCGCGGCCCAATAGTACTTGCGGAAATTGGGAAGGCCCAGTCCTCCCAATGAGAGGGGCATATGTAGCACCTCCTTTGCAACCCTGGGGTGGGAACCCGCCCATATGAATGAGTTCACTGTTTGGTCTATTTTGTTAAATATTCTAGTGGGGATGGGGACAGGAGTATGTCGAAAGACATAAAGGAACTTAGGGAGGAAGGTCATCTTAATTAAATGTATTCTACCGACTGGGGATAGAGGTAACGTCTTCCAGATCTTGCATTTATTGACGAGCTGTTGCAACACTGGGTAGACATTGTCATCCAGATATTTACCAGGGTCTCTCTGAATTTCAATCCCCAGATATTTAAATTTAGAGACAGGGGTGAGGGAAGCAGAGGCCGGAGGGTTTGCTAACATTGGGGAAAGAGGGAAGAGTAGGGATTTTGTCCAATTAATTTTTATCCCCGAGAAGGAGCCGTATTGGTCAATAAGTTTTAGGGCAGCCTCGAGGGATGAGGAGGTGTTAGAGAGGTAGAGGAGGGCATCATCCGCATAGAGGGAAACTTTTTCCGTTAGCGGCGTTATTTCTATACCTGTAACCTCCTCAGGGGCTCTGAGTAAAATAGCCAGAGGCTCCATCACCAGGGCAAAAAGCCCCGGTGACAGAGGGAATCCCTGTCTGGTACCCATGCCCAAAGAGAAGGGGGACGAGAGCAGTCCATTAGTTCGGACTCTGGCTGAGGGATTAGCGTACAGTTGCCTAATCCAGGATATAAATTTAGGGCTGAACCCAAATCTCTCCAACACCTGCCACAGAAACTCCCACTCAACGGAATCAAAGGCCTTTTCCGCGTCTAACGAGGCGACCACTCCCGAAGAGGGCTCCGCCACATGGGAAATATGTGTATAGAGCCTACACAAGTTAATATCAGTTCCCTTCCCTGGCATGAAGCCTGTCTGGTCTCCATTCACCAGGGAAAGGATAACCGAGTTAAGCCTGGTCGCCAGAACCTTCGTTAATACCTTGGCATCTACGTTTAAAAGCGATATTGGACGTTAGGAGGCGCACAAGTCTGGGCTCTTGCCAGCCTTGTTTATCAGGACTATGACTGCCTCTGACATAGATGATGGGAGAGAGCCCCCCTCCAGCATCTTGATCAATAGGAGGTGTAGCTGCGGGGCTATCTGCTCTGCATGTGTTTTGTAAAACTCCACTGGTATTCCGTCCGTACCAGGCGTTTTGCCCAGCTGGAGGGAGGCTATAGCCGCTTGCACTTCTTTCAGGGTTATGGGGCTATCAAGTCTAGTTTTGGCTGAGTCCGATAGCTGAGGAAATTCAATTCCTTCCAGGAAGACACGCAACTCATCTGAATAGTCCGCCCTGGAAGTATAGAGCCGTTTATAGTACTGTGTGAACAGCGAGTTAATTGTGAGAGGGTCTGTCTGCATGACCGCGTCGTCGTCTAGAATACTGCCTATGTGGGTAGTATTCGCTAAGTCTCTGGTTAACCACGCTAGGAGCCTACCAGTCTTTTCCCCCTGCTCAAAAATTCTCTGAGAATGCAAAAGGAGAACTTTCCTAGTAGCAGCGGCTCTCAAAACAGATATTTCCCTGTAAAGGGTGAGCATGTTACCATAAACTGCCTCGTCCTTACTAGCTACATACTCTGACTCCAATTTCTGGACCCTTCGTTCTGCCTCTATCAAAGCCAGCCCAGTGTCCTTGCGCACCTTATTGATTACCCTCTGATAATGAACTCTGATACACACCTTAAAGGCCTCCCATATATTTTGAGGAGAGGCCTCAGCCCCCTGGTTATGAGACCAATAGACCCCAATCTCCGCCTCCAACTCCGGGGAGACCCTGTCCGTGATCCATTAAACCGAAAGTCGCCACAATGCAGTCCCCCCCGGTCCATCTAATCTAAGGGTAAGCATGACAGGAGCGTGATCCGATATTTCCCTAGGGAGAATCTCCATCTCCTGTGTCCTGGAGAGCAGGGACATGTTAACGTAAATTAGTTCTATTCTGGAGAAAGAGGCATGTGTCACAGAGTGGCACGTAAATTGGGCTCTGGCTGGATGCCTCCACCTGCACACATCACACAAACCATATGTCTCAGCCCAGCGTGAGAGCGAAGAGCCCACAGCAGGGTCCGGAGCAGATTTATCCAAACTAGGGTTAGGCACCATATTGTAATCTCCTGCTATAACAATCCCCGCTGCGGGATATGAGACCAGTATAGGCATGATCTTGTCCAAAATGGTCAAACTGGCTGGGGGGAGGGGACATAAATCCCCACCACCACCAGCTCGAGCCTACCGAACAAAGCGTGCAGAATCACATATCTACCCTCCGGATCCACATGTAAATCTAGAAGGGTAATTTGTAATGTCTTATGGACCAGGATACTAACCCCCCTGGAATAGGTGGAGAACGTGGAGTGGTAATGGTGACCCACCCACGGCCTCCGGAGGGCCAGCACCCTGCTCCCAACCAAATGTGTCTCCTGGAGGATGCAGACCTGGGGGGAATATCTCTTGAGGAACTCAAAAACCAGGGACCGTTTGACCTTCGAATTCATCCCTCTCACATTCCAAGATATTTTAAGGGACGCCATCATAATGGGAAGTTTGAAGCATTTCTCCCCCAGGTCTGCAACACGCAGGGAGGGCCACAACCATATATATCATGTGCGAACCAATCCTGGGAGTGACACATACTGCCACCTTTCTTATCTGCGGGGCCCCCTAGTGGTGAGCCAGAGTCCCCACACCTTTCATAGCAGTTAAGACATTCAGTTAAACCTGTATGCAGTAAATGAAAATAAAAAAAAGAGAAACAAAACCAAAACTTGTGCCCAGCACACATGGGTAACTATGTACTGGGGTCCCCTCAACCCCCCCACCTCGCATCACCCCCCGAACTCTGGTGTGCTTTATCCCAAAAACAAAACGTGGCAGCCGCCATTAGGGGTTGTGAACAGCAGCACTCGGGAGTTCCAGTTTACATGCAGCTGTCCCCCTCGTATATATTAAACCGGATCAACGTTCCCTGCTAAATGTTAGTTCTCCTGGAGGTCCAGGGGCACATTCTTGAACAGAAGTAAACCAAACTGTGTTACAAACAGTGGCGAGCAAAAACAGGCCGTACATAATCTGGGCCTGTGAGCTGAGGCCTCTCAAAGAGTGGGCCCCCTTCTGTGAAGGCTAGCCCAGCCATTGCATAAGGACATGGAAAAAATCAATACATCCAGGGGGGCAGATTTTATCAGAGCAAAATAAGAACCTGCCGGGCCTCGGTAAGAGAGCACCAGCCATACAACCATCACTGCCCCCTGTGCCCGCCAACACTTCCGAGCTAAGGATAAGAGAACCGTGCTGTGTACTTCAGCCTCTGGGCAGGGTTTCCACCCAGTTGGATGCTTCCTCTGGCGACGTAAAAAAACGGACTGTTTCACCATCCTGTACGCTTAGCCGTGCAGGGAAGAGCATACTGTACTTTATTTTCCGGTTGCGAAGGTTCAGTTTCACGTGGTCAAAGGACCTCCGGAGCTTCTGGGTTTCAATGGAGTAGTCTGGAAATATCATCAGCCTGGCTCCCTCATGATGTAGCTCCTCAACCTTCCTGGCCTCACGTAGTACTAGGTCTCTATCCCGAAAATTCAGCAGTCTAAAGATGAATGTGCATGGAGGAGCTCCCGTTGGCCCACGGGTAGCAGGCATCCTGTGTGCTCTCTCCACCACAAAAAAATCAGAGAACCGGGCCTGAGGCAAGAGGGAGCGCAGCAATCGCTCCGTAAACGTTAGGGGATCAGTCCCTTCTATTCCTTCAGGGAGGCCCACAATACGGAGGTTGTTCCTCCTATTGCGATTTTCTGCATCCTCCGCATGTCCCTCCAGGGTCCTCACTTTAGTGCGGAGTAAATTAATAGAGGCAGTGTGTTCCTGGAGAGTGTCCTCTGCATCTCCCATGCGGCGTTCTGCCTCTGTAAGGCGAGCGCGGAACCCATACATATCCCTTCGGATGAGGCCGACATCCATCTGCACAGATTCAAGCCTGCTAGTGAGGGCAGTCTGGCAGGTGTTGATGGCTAGCATTAGTGCATCAAACTGAGATTGTTCACCCAGTCCCAGGCCGTCCTCCTGAGTCTGAGAAGCCATGTTGTGGCCTGCAGTAGAAAGTGCCAGGGATGCCTGTGCTGCAGTAGAGAGTGCTCCCGCCCGGAGGGGTGCCAGGGATGCCTGTGCTGGCTTTTTCTTTTTCTGCGAGGAGCGGGTCCCGTGAGAAACCCCGAACCTCCCTCTGGGCATACCTCGCTCCCTGAAGGTATCCACCACCTCAGGATCCAAGATTGAGGGCCACAACAGCAGGGAAAGACATAAAAAACCGAGGGGTATGTGGGAGCTCCTCAGCTACACATCCACTCCGTCGGCCATCTTGGACACGCCCCCTCAAACGCCTTCTCTGCTCCTATCTTTGGATGCAGAGAAGGCGTTTGACCGAGTCAACTGGATATATTTGAAAGCAGTTCTCCAGAAATTTGGCCTATCAAACAATATCTTACAAGCCATTTTAAGCCTCTATTCCACTCCTAGCGCCAGGGTCTGGACCTCAGGCATCCTCTCAGACCCATTTACCATCCAAAATGGAATGAGACAAGGATGCCCATTATTGCCCCTCATTTTTGCCCTAGTAATGGAACCATTGGCACACGCTATCCGCACAAACCCTCTTATCACTGGCATAAAGGTCTGGGATATAGCCCATACAATAGGCCTTTATGCCGATGATGTCATCATCTCCTTCACAGACCCGACCACCTTGCTCCCCCATCTTCAGAAAATGCTAACTTTCTTCAGCACTATATCACATTATAAAATGAATTACAGTAAATCCTCTATGATGGATATCTGTCTTCAACCCTCCATTAAAAGTGGCATTGTGTCTATCTCTCCCTTCACGTGGGCCCCCAACTCCACGCTTCAGTATCTAGGCATCCAACTTGTTTCACCCTCAAACCAAATCCTCAGACTCAATCTGAACACCCTTCACGCTAAACTGCAAAAAATCACCAAAGACCTCCAACTGAACCAGGCTTCCTGGGCAGGCGGCATAGTGTTGGCTAAGATGTACCTATTACCCCATATCTTGTATATGTTCAGGACCCTTTCCCTACCCATTCTATCTACACAGATAGCGAGAATACAGACAACTCTAAACTTGTTCATATGGAATGGCAAGCGATCCAGGCTCAATCACCAAACTCTGTGTACACCCACAAAACTAGCAGGCATGGGTGCCCCTGACATTTCGGTTTATTACAGAGCAACGGTCCTCGACCATTCCAGGTCTTGGTGGAATCCAACACAGATACCAACCTGGCTTCAGACTGGCGTACAGCTCTCTACAGACCCCAAGAATTTGTTTGGAGCTTTGCTCCTGCAGAAATATCCAACCCGATCCTCCTTGGACCCCATCAATGCAACAACCAGAATCTGGAGATGCCTGCTCCAACGCTCCCAAGGTACACCGCAAGCACTTTTGGCTCATATCCCTCTCCCCGCTTTGGACTTCCTAATATCTCAAGTGTCAACTGTCCAATGGTCTGCAGCGGGCATACGTAACATCCAACAACTGTTCACTAATGGCCACCTAAGCTACTTTCAACATCTGTGCCAGCAATTCCACCTGAACCATAGAACCTTTTACATATACCTCCAAATACGTTCTGCCCTCTCCAGAATACATTGGTCTAAACACCCTCTCCTGGGAAACCTACTCAACCTCTATAACCTTCCCAACGGAAGCGTCAAAGGTATCGCAACTATCTACAAACTTCTAAAGACCCAGGATACCATGACCAAAAACACATCGAACTTCTGGGAACAAACACAACTTTCCTTTACTACATCTCAATGGCATCAAGCCTTAGCCTCAACATTAAAAGCTTCCCATTGCATCACCCGCTAGGAATCGGTGCAAAAAAATTTCCTTAACTGGTACTGTACTCCAACAAAAATTACTCAATTTATCCCTCCTCATCCCCTCTGTGTTGGAGAGGCTGCAGGAATACTGGAACTCTACTGCACATCTATCCAAATACTGGACTGAAGTTGCTCTACTAATTACCTCCGTGACTAATGTAACATTTAGGCTGTCTCCCCAGATGTCTCTGCTGGGCATGGAATCTTCCCTTTGGCCTTCACATTTTCAAACGCTTGTCACTCGTGTTCATTCAATTGGCACTTGCCAGAAAATGGAAATCTGCCCAGCCGCGTGTCTTTGTGTACTCCCTTGCGCGGAGTAATTTTGTCCCTATGGTGGGGTCACCAGTACAATATTTGTACATTGAAATCCTATCCCCTCTCAAGTGTCTCTTCTCCAGAGAGAATAAGTTCAATGCTTGTAATCTTTCCTCATAACTAAGGTCCTCCAATCCCTTAATTAGCTTTGTTTCCCTTCTCTGAACCCTTTCCAGTTCCAGGACATCCTTTCTGAGGACTGGTGCCCAGAACTGGATGGCATACTCCAGGTGCAGCCTCACCAGAGACTTGTATAGTGGGAGAATTATTGATCCCTGGAGTTAATCCCTTAATGCATGCCAACATTTTGTTTGCTGGGCATTGCATACCATTGCTGAGCCTGTCCTCTACTAGGACCCCTAGGTCCTTTTCCATCCTAGATTCCCCCAGTGAGTAGTTTGCTTTCATATTCTTGGTACCCAAATGCGTTATTTTACATTTTTCTACCTCATTTGCCACTTATCTGCCCAACCCATTGATTTGTTTAGGTCTTGAAAGGTTTCCACATCTTTTAGAGAAATGATTGCCCTGCTTAGCTTGTTATCATCCCCAAATATTGAGATTGAGCTGTTAACCCCATCCTCCAGATCGTTTATGAATAAATTGAATAGAATTGGTCCCAGGACAGATCTCTGGGGAACCCCACTTTCTACACCAGTCCATTCCGAACACTCCCCATTTATTCACACCCTCTGGACTCGCCCCTGTAACCAGTTTTCAATCCATGTACTCACACTTTGATCCATGACAGACATTAGTTTGTACATTAAACATTTATGGGGAACGGTTTCAAATGCTTTTGTAAAATCTAGATACACCACGTCTACAGGCCTTCCTTTATCTAGATGGCAGCTCACCTTCTCATAGAAGGATAGTAGATTGGTTTGGCAAGAATGATTTTCCATGAAACCATGCTGATTACCACTAATGATACTGTTTTCATTACAATAATCTTATATATAATCCCTTATTCCCTCCAAGAGCTTGCATATTGTTTATGTTAACCTAACTGGCCTGTAGTTCCCAGGGATGTATCTTGGTCCTTTTTTATATATGGGTGCTACATTGGCTTTTCTCCAATCAGCTGGCATCATACCAGTCAGTAAACTGTTCTTAAAAATTAGGTACAATGGACTGGCAATTTCTTGACTGGGTTCCTTAAGGACCCTCGGGTGCAAGCCATCTGGTCCCGGTGACTTATTGACGTTAAGTTTTTTAAGCCTAGCCCTAGTTTTATCCTCAGCCATGAGGGTGCTTCCCGTGTCGTGAGGACCAACATTGTAGTTTTAGATACTTGAAAAACCCCAACGCCCCCCCCCCC
>BLSH010037433.1:192534-204583 GCA_018402905.1 Glandirana rugosa
TCTAGTGAAAGTAAAAACCCAGCAGTGATTATATACCACCAAAAGAAAGCTCTATTTGTGAGAAAAAAATGATGAAAATTTTGTTTGGGTACAGTGTACCATGACTGAGTAATTGTCATTTAAATTGTGAGAGTGCTGAAAGCTGAAAATTGGTCTGGTAAGGAAGGGGGTGTAAGTGTCCTGTATGGAAGTGGTTAAGACCGTTGGGAAGACGTCATTTCTGACGTCATTTCCGCCGGCCGTGTTATGGAGCCGAGTGAGCGGCTTCAGCCGCTCAGTCGGCTCACAGACACTGGGGGGAGAGCATCGGATCATCTCCGCTGCTGCCGGCGGGTCCGGTAAGCGGCGGAGATGACCGGAAAGCGGCGGGAGGGGGGGGGGCACCTCTCCCGCCGCTGATGAAAGTGATCTCGCGGCGAATCCGCCGCTAAGATCACTTTTATCAGACGCAGAATCGTCTGCAAAAAAAAAACAGTACCTGAATGGTGCCTGCAGCTGCAGGCACCATTCAGATATCACTTCTCAAAGGCAGGACGTCATAGTACGTCCTCCTAAAGAGAAGTGGTTAAATTATGGTTCTATATAAATATATAAATCCTGAGTAATAATACCTTAATGCCACACGGTTGATAGTTTTAGTAATGTGAAAGGTTTTCCTCATGTATGTTTTTTTTTTTTATATATATCTCTAGAATGACTGGAGCCTGTCACAGAAAATGTGTTCCTCCTCACTATAAGGAGCCAGAGCTGTCTAAAGGAGAAAGTGTTTGCCTTGACCGCTGTGTCTCAAAGTACCTGGATATTCATGAGCGTATGGGCAAGAAACTCACTGAGCTGTCTATGCAAGATGAGGAACTGATGAAGAAGATGCAACAGGGAATGGGACCTGCACAATAGCTTTTCAGATTATGGTGCTGTATCATGAATATATATTTTATATTAGGCCTTGTGTTCAAAATAATCATAAAAAGATAAACCATTGGCTCTTACAAACAACCAAGAGGCATCAACTTGTTATAGACAAGTGTCTGGTCCTTTGGGTTACTTTTGATACATATGGAACTTTGTATTTTATCTCTCTTTTTATTTTGTACTCTGTGTCCTATTCGAAATAGTACATTTTCAGTATTCATTGCATTTTTTTTTTTTTTTTTGCCTAAAATAAACAGTACTCTAAATTTTGAATAATTTTGCTGCCAGGCTCTGAAAATTTTAAATCTCTGTTGGCCAGACCATTTTTGCATTTTTTTTTAAAATACCTTCAAATCATACATTTTCAGAAAACATAGGCATGGTACAATAGGAGCATCTGCTGATTTTGTCGTTCCCATGATAGTTGCACAAATGTCTATCAAAAACAATATTTTCAATAAAAATACATTACTATCATTGTTAAACTAGCAACATAGTGTACCTAAATTGTATGGGGGTTGATGTGTGACAGTGCTGGACTAATAGGAGTGCAGTATTGATGTTATTGGATATATCATAGAATTTGGTACACCTATACAGGGCCTGATGTGTAGTGAAGGTGCTGTGTAGATGGACTTTTTTATGGTCTTTGAGCTGCTGCCTCCTAATTGTTTCATAGAACACTCAGTGGATGGCAAAATTCTGCGGTGGGTATTGAGGCATGCCCAGTACCAAAGTTCATGACATAAAGATCAAATCAAAGTGCTTATTGAATAAAAGTATCAAATGAAGCCAATTCATTTCAGGGGAAGTGCCTCCCTCTTCCTCAGGGCTAATGTACAGAAAATTGTAATCGTGACACAAATAACTCATAAAACAATATATAAATTATATATACAGTATCTCAAAAAAGTGAGTGCACCCCTCACATTTTTGTAAATACTTTATTATATCTTTTCATGTGACAACACTGACGAAATGACACTTTGCTACAGTGTACAGCTTGTATAACTGTAAATTTGCTGTCCCCTCAAAATAACTGAACGCACAGCCATTAATGTCTAAACCGCCGGCACCAAAAGTGAGTACACCCCTTAGTGAAAATGTCCAAATTGGGCCCAAAGTGTCAATATTTTGTGTGGCCACCATTATTTTTCAGCAGTATCTTAACCCTTTTGGGCATGGGGTTCACCAGAGCTTCGCAGGTTGCCTCTGGAGTCTTCTAACATCCTCCCAGATCCGTGATGTCGTCATGGAGGAGTGAAAGAGACATTACGCTCCTCCATCTTCCATTTGAGGATGCCCCACAGATGCTCAATAGGTTTTAGGTCTGGAGACCTGCTTGGCCAGTACAACACCTTTACCCTCATCTTCTTTAGCAAGGCAATGGTCGACATGGAGGTGTTTTTAGGGTCGTTATCATGTTAGAATACTGCCCAGCGGCCCAATCTCAGAAGGGATCATGCTCTGCTTCAGTATGTCATAGTACATGTTGGCAGTCATGGTTCCCTCAATGAACTGTAGCTCCCCAGTGCCAGCAGCACTCATGCAGCCCCAGACCATGGCACTCCCACCACCATGCTTGACTGTAGGCAAGACACACTTTGTGCTCCTCACCTGGTTGCCGCCACAAACGCTTGACACCATCTGAACCAAATAAGTTTATCTTGGTCTCATCGGACCACAGGACATGGTTGCAGTAATCCATGTCCTTAGTCTGCTTGTCTTTAGCATACTGTTGGCGGGCTTGCTTGTGCATCATCAAGGTATTTTATTTAGTTTCGCACATTAGCAACACTATTCCATGACAGGCAATATCCATTTTACATATATTCCAATATACATTCTTAGGGATAGTACATCAGACCCGTTAGGAATATTAAACAAGAACAAACAGAAAAACAGAAATAAGGAAAACAAAAAAGAAAAAAAAACCCAAACCAAACAGCTGGCAGCGAGATCCATTTGGAGGACAAAGCGTTGCACCATTCACGGAGAAGGAGCAAAGGGGGTGATTTGTGGAGAGATCCTTTTAAAAAGGAATAACAGTACTCACTAGGGGCTACTAACAGTTAGTGAGGGACACTAGTTGTAACATATACGTAGATACTACACATCAATTTCCCCTGACACTGAAGAAGTCCAGTCGGACCATATTTTCTCAAACTTCTTGGTACATCCCCTTGCAGCATAAGTCAATTTATACATAGGTAATGCCCGATTGACTAGTTCTATCCGGAATGTTATAGAGGGGGGGTTCCGTTTTTTTCCAAAGAAGGGCAATTGCCTTTTTCGCATAAAAAAAAAAAGTATTCTGGTCAAAGTTTTGCGGGACTCTCCCAATTCCTCATCCTCCATAACCCCAAGGAGGCACCTGGCAGGGTTACAAATATTAGGCAGACCCAACTTCTCTTCCATAAATGCAGTGACCTGTGACCCAAAAAAGGCGCACGACGGGGCAGGCCCACGTCATGTGAAAAAAGTCTCCCCTATCAGCCTGGCATCTAGTGCAGTCAGGGGAGTCAAGTCGCCCCATCCTGCAGAGTCGGGCAGGTGTATAATATATTCTATGCAAATAGTTAATCTGTATTAGTTTATCCCCTGCGGCTATAACTGCTGTTACTTGGTTACCCAAGACCTCCTCCCAACTGTCGTCTTGTAATTCTGGTATGTCAGTCTGCCAATGCACTTTAAGTCTATTTGTGCATCATCTTTAGAGGAGGTTTCCTTCTGGGATGACAGCCATGCAGACCAATTTGATGCAATGTATGGTGTGAGCATTGACAGGCTAGCCCCCCCATCCCTTCAACCTCTGCAGCAATGCTGGCAACATTTATACGTCTATTTCCCAAAGACAATCTCTGGATATGACACTAAGCACGTGCACTCAACTTCTTTGTTTGACCATGGCGAGGCCTGAACCTGCCTGTGGTCTTGGCCACCATGCTGCAGCTCAGTTTCAGGGTCTTTGCAATCTCCTTATAGCCTAGGCCATCTTTATGTAGAGCAACAATTCTTTTTTGCCGATCATCAGAGCTCTTTGCCATGAGGTGCCTCGTTGAACTTACAGTGACCGGTATGAGAGAGTGACAGTGATAACACCAAATTTAACAAACCTGCCCCCCATTCAGACCTGAGACCTTTTAAAACGAACAAGTCTCATGACACCAGGGAGGGAAAATTTGTTTATTTTTTTAGAAATTCAAAAAATTCGCTGTAATTCGGCAATCAGAACAGCCGAAAATCCGAAATTCAAAAATAACTAAACATTTGAATTAATAACTATTAAATTATAGGTATTAGAATTTCTTTGAAAGTTTGGCTGTGAACTTAAATATGAAATTTATCACTAATAGCTATATTTTCAAGAAAATTCCAATACCTATAATTTAATAGTTATTTATTATTATTTCAAATGTTCTTTCTTATTTCCGAATTTTGGAAAATCGGAAATAAGGAAGAACATTTGAAATAAGTTAATTTATTATTTTAACGTATAATAATTATAATAAGCAATTATTTCAAATGTTCTTAATTTCCGTATTTACGAAATTCAGAAAGAAAAATTTTGAAATAATAACTATTAACCACTTGACCACTGGGCACTTAAACCCCCTTCCTAACCAGACCAATTTTCAGCTTTCAGTGCTCTCACATTTTGAATGACAATTACTCACTCATGCAACACTGTACCCATATGAAATTTCCATCCTTTTTTTCACACAGAGCTTTCTTTTGGTGGTATTTAATCACCATTGGGGTGTTTATTTTTTGAGCAATAAATGGAAAAATACCGAAAATTTTGTAAAAAAATGCATTTCTCTTACGTTCACTGATAGACGCAGCTCTTCATAACACGTGGGTTTTATGTTCGTCCTATCAGGAGTGACTAGGCAAAACAGAAATAAAAGCAACAGGGATAGGCTAGCCCCTCCCAGGGGGCCGTCCTCACCTGAGCATAAAACCCCCTGCTGGCCAATGGCATTCAGTTTTGTTTGCCTAGTGCAAAGGAGTGGACTGGGTGCCCTCTGGGACCTGCGTTTTTCGTGCTGAAGTTTTTCTTAGAAGACTGCTATCAAGAAGCCGGCTGGTGGCATAGAGTGGATATCACGAAATCCAAAACTTTCCCCAGCCCGGCCACCACCTGGCGAGCTACCCTGGCCTAAGCAGGATCATGCCGCGCAGGGCCCGTTCCGTGTGGGCGGCCAGTGGTTAACCCCACTTGTGCCCAAGGTTTGGCGCATGCCTCTCCAGTGGCCTGGCCAGCAGCAATCCTTCTCCGTGTGGGGGGAACAGTCTGCTACGGGTGGCTACCCGCATCGCCCATCAGAGTGGTGAGTGGACCTCCTCCCCCGCCCCAGGGGAGCGGCATCCGGGCATTTGGTGGGTAGCCTTCCAACCGAACTCCCCCACCCGCCCACCGCCTTCTGCGGCGCCGCGCCTTAGACTGTACCGTTCGTTCGCCGCACCTTAGACTGTACTGTTCGTTCGTTCACCCGCCGCCATTTTGTGGATGGGTGCCTTTTGCAGAGGCAGCGGCCATTTTCTGGTAGCCCATGCAGTTCTTCCTGCTCTTGGGCGGCCACCGGTGGTCATTGGTGGTACTGCGGCCTCTGTAAAAACGTTTTTACTTCCTCTTTCTCTGGAACAGCGTGGCTGACACACGTTCGGTACAGGTCCTGCGGAAGAAGCAGCAGGTATAGCTGGCCTTCCTGGGGTGCTGGCGATGGTGGGCTTCATCCTCCCGGTTTTTACTGGCTGATTGCGGGCGAAGGTGGTGGTATCGTGCGGGGGGGGGCTTCCCAAACAGTATGATGGCTGAGGGAGGCGATGCTGCGGATATGGTCCCTGCAGGGCCCTCTGTGGAGGTGCCAGGGGAGCAGCGTTCGGCACCGGAAACCATGGTCTCCTTGGACCAGTTACGGGCGTTTTTTGCTGAATTCCTTCACCGGATGGGCACGTCTCCGGCTCCGGAGCCCCCCAAGAAGCGCCCAATCCCCTGTGTATCCTCGGGGGAGGATTTGGATCATGAGGTGTTGGATATCATGCCTATGCTGTCCAAAATTTCCGCTTTTGCGGTGGTCATCAGGCGGGTGTTGTGGCTGCGTTCCTGGTCGGGCGACCAGGCATCTAAAAAAGGACTTACAGATCTCCCCTTTCAAGGGGGCAGTTTGTTTGGACCACAGCTGGATGAAATCATTAAGAGTTTCACAGGGGGGAAGAGCCCTTTTCTCCCGGAGCCCAAGCGGCGGGATGTTCGCCGCCGACAGGGCCCTGTTTCTTCCGGGCAGAAGAAGTTTTTTTCGTGCCCCCGGCACGGCAGGGACGGGCTCCAAGCCCGGTAAGGCCTCGGCTGGATCCGGTAAAAGAACCTGGCAGCGTAGGCCCGGCAAGTCCTCTACCGCATGACTGGTTGCCCCTGCCCATCTCTCGGGTGGGGGGCCGGTTGCTGGAGTTTGCGGCCACTTGGTCCGCCCGTGTCCCCGATCGGTGGGTCCTAGAAGTGGTGTCCACCGGGTACTGGAGTTCAGCTCTCTACCCCCAGACAGGTTTTTTCCCTCAAACTTGAGACTCCCTCAGGGGCGTCGGGAGGAGCTTTTGGCCGCAATCCAGTCCCTTCCGGATCAGGGGGTGATCGTGCCAGTTCCTCTGGAGGAGAGGTTCTGCGGTTTTTACTCGAACCTCCTTTGTGGTGCCCAAAAAGGACGGAGTCAGGCCGGTGCTGGACCTAAAGGCTCTGAACTGTTTTGTGCAGGCAAAAAGGTTCAAGATGGAGTCCATTCGCTCGGTCGTGGCCGCCTTGCGTCAGGGAGAGTTCTTGGCGCCCTTGGATATCAAGGACGCCTACCTGCACATTCCCATCTGTCTCCACCGTCAGCGTTTCTGCAGTGGGGGACCTGCACTACCAGTTTGTGGCCCTTCCTTTCGGGCTGGCCTCTGCCCCCAGGGTGTTCACCAAGGTGTTGGCTCCGGTCCTTGCGCTGATGAGACAGAGGGGTATCGCGGTGGTGGCATACCTCGACGATCTGCTCTTGAGAGTGGAGTCGGCTGTGTCCCTGGAGGAGGATGTGAGAATCATGGTGTCCGCTTTGAGGGACTTCGGTTGACTCATCAACCTGCAGAAGTCCTCGCTGTCCCCGTCCTGTCGCCTGGAGTATCTGGGTCTGATTCTGGACACAGTGCAGGCGAAGGTGTTCTTGCCTCCCGACAGATTGTTGGGGTCACAGGCGGCGGTACGGGCCCTGCTGTCACGCCGGAGGTCATCCCTACGGTTCTGCATGAGGGTGTTGGGGCTCATGGTATCTTCTTTCGAGGCAATACCGTACGCCCAGAGCCACACTCGGCTCCTGCAGAAGGCGATTTTGTCGCAATGGGACAAATCTCCTCTATCCCTGGACAAGCTGATTTGCCTGGATCATCAGACCCGGGGTTCATTGACTTGGTGGCTTCGGGCCCCAGCTCTAACGCTAGGAAAATCTTTTCGTCCCCTCAACTGGTCGGTAGTAACAACGGATGCCAGCCTGTCGGGCTGGGGAGGGGTGCTGGGTCGGTTGTCTGCCCAGGGCCGTTGGTCGGCTCAGGAAGCTCGACTTCCAATAAATGTGTTGGAACTGAGAGCGATCAGGCTCTGCTTGTCCCATTGGTCGATAAGGCTGCGGGGTCTCCCTGTCCGGGTTCAGTCGGACAATGCCACGGCCGTGGCAGATTTGCCGCAAGTGGGGCACACCAGAGGTGGACCTCATGGCGTCCAGGTTCAATCACAAGGTGAAGACCTTCGTGTGCAGAACAAGGGATCCGTTGGCGGCTGCCACGGACACGCTGGTGGCTCCTTGGGGCTGGTATCGGCTGCTATATGTCTTCCCTCCTCTGAAGCTGTTGCCACGGGTTCTGCGCAGGATAGAGGTGGAAGGAATTCCGACAATCCTGGTGGCTCCCGATTGGCCTCGGCGCACTTGGTACGCCGATCTGGTTCGGATGGTGGTGGATGCCCCTTGGCAGCTTCCGCTTCCTGAAGACCTGCTGTCTCAAGGACCCATCTTGCACCCTGCTTTACCCTCGCTGGCTTTGACGGCTTGGCTATTGAGTCCCAGGTGCTGAGGGATCGGGGAGTCGCTGACTGGTGATTCCTACTATGCTTAAGGCGCGTAAGTGCACTTCGCGCAAGATTTACCACAGGACCTGGAAGGCCTATATTACGTGGTGTGAGGCGGGGGGTTGGAACCCCTCGCTCTTGTGTGGTGTCCAGGGTGCTGACGTTTCTGCAGCAGGGCTTGGACAAATGCCTGGCCTTGAGTACTCTCAAGGGTCAGATTTCGGCCTTGGCAGTCCTTTTTCAGCGTCTTTTGGCTTCCCATTCGCTGATTCGTACATTTGTACAGGGGGTACGGCATGTGGCTCCCCAGTTTCGGCCGCCTATGGCGCCGTGGGACTTAAATCTGGTGCTCTCTGTGCTTCAGAGACCACCATATGAGCAGATTAGGGACATTCCCTTGTCGCTTTTGTCGCAGAAGGTAGCTTTCTTAGTGGCTGTCGCATCCGCGCGGAGGGTCTGTAATGAACCACGTACCTGAGCGAGTGGAGCCTGTCTTTTGTAGGAGAAGACCTCTCATACAGCTCTGACTCAGAGCCCACTGGAATGGGAACAGTGGTCACGTGAGTCCAGCGAGGTAGGAGTGCCTCTGGAAACAGCAGGAGACTGGATGCTGGAGTGGAGCTGGTAACACCGGACAGCAGACAGCTGGAAACAGGAACAGCAGCAGCAGACAGCAATCACAGCAGCTAGATGCAGGGCACAGGACAGCAGACAGCTGACTTTAGAAGCAGGCAGGAGGATGGTCAGGCAAGCCGGGTCAATCACAGATGAATGGAGTAGCAGAATCGGTATGCGGGGGATGGTCAGAGGCAAGCTGGGTTCGGCAACGGAGATCAGGCAGGCAGAGGTTAGCAGGATCCAAAACAAGCCGGGTCAGGGTAGGAGAAGACAGGGTGGTCAAAACAAGCCAGGTCAATCAGGTAACGGATCAGGTAGCAGATAACGGCAAGCAGGTACAGGTACTGACAAGCTGCAGATCAGACAGCATTAAAGCCAAGGTCTGACTTCCTTATAAAGGCCCAAGTGATGTGCTGACAGAGCTACTGGGTCCTAGGGCCCTCCTGCTCTGACAGATTCTGGGTCCTAAAGTCCTCCTGCTATGACGGATTCTGGGTTCTGACAACATGTGCACGTCTCTGAACGGTTGTGGGAATCTTCATTTGAATCCGTGCGCGCGTGCGCATAAGCGTGCGGGATCGCAAAGCTCGTCTAGATCCCTGACAGGGTCTCTGAATTGGCTGCCTTGTCCTGTAAGTCTCCGTACTTGATTCTTCAAAAGGAGGTCTCCTCTTTTCATTTGGATGAGGATATTGTCCTTCCCTCATTGTGCCCACGCCCCAAACATCCTAAGGAATTTGAGTTGCATTCTTTGGAGGAGCTTACGGGTGTATTTGAGTGCTACAGCTTCTTTTCGGAAGTCTGACTCGTTGTTTGTGTTGCCCGAGGGCTCCAAAAAGGGCTCGGCAGCCTCGTCGGCTACCATTTCCCGTTGGATCAGGCAGACCGTGACACATGCGTATGAGGTTCGGGGCAAGGTCCCCCCTTTTCCGGTCATGGCTCATTCCACCAGGTCAGTTAGTACTTCCTGGGCGTTCAGACACCAAGCTTCGGTGTCTCAGGTGTGCAAAGCGGCTACTCGGACCTCCGTGCACACGTTTACTAAGTTTTACAAGGTTGATGTATCGGCATCTGCGGATGCTGCTTTTGGCCGTAAAGTTTTACAGGCACCAGTGTAGGTGCGTCTGGCCCCTTCCGAGAGGGTTCTGTTGGGTACAGTTGTAGTTTCACCCACCCCTCTAGTTTGACACAGCTTTGGGATGTCCCCACGTGTTATGAAGAGCTGCGTCTGTCAGTGAACGTAAGAGAAAAATTGATTTTATTATGACTTACTGTAAAATCCTTTTCTCTGAGTTCACTGACAGACGCAGCTCCCACCCCTCTGCTTAGGTTTGTACTGCTTACGAACTGAATGCCATTGGCCAGCAGGGGGTTTTATGCTCAGGTGAGGACGGCCCCCTGGGAGGGGCTAGCCTATCCCTGTTGCTTTTATTTCTGTTTTGCCTAGTCACTCCTGATAGGACGAACATAAAAGCCACGTGTTATGAAGAGCTGCGTCTGTCAGTGAACTCAGAGAAAAGGATTTTACGGTAAGTTATAATAAAATCCATTTTTTTCTTTATTTCTGTTATAACATTTTGCAAATTAGCAACTTTTCTTCATAAATTTTGGCCAAAATTTATACTGCTATATATATTTGGTAAAAATAACCCAAATTAGTGTATATTATTTGGTCTTTGTGTAAGTTATAGAGTCTACAAACTATGGTGCCAATCACTGAATATTGATTACACTTGATACACTGACGGCTTATCTCATTTCTTGAGGCTCTAACAAGTCAGAAAAGTACAAATACCCCCCAAATGACCCTTTTTTGGAAAGTAGACAGTCCAACGTATTTAGTAAGAGGCATGGCAAGTTTTTTGAAGTTGTCATTTTTTCCCACAATTCTTTGCAAAATGAAGATTTTTTTTTTTCCCACAAAATTGTCATATTAACAGATTATTTCTCACACCCAGCATATGCATACCACCAATTACACCCCAAAACACATTCTGCTACTCGTCCCGAGTATGGTGATACCACGTGTGAGACTTTTACACAGCCTGGCCACATACAGAGGCTTAACGTGCAGGGAGCGCCATCAGGCGTTCTAAGGACATAAATTACACATATAATTTCCTGACTACCTCTTGCACTTTTGAAGGTCCTGGAGCACCAGGGCAATGGAAATGCCCAAAAAATTACCCCATTTTGGAAAGTAAACACACCAACGTATATTCTATGAGGCATAATGAGTCTTTTGAACGGTTCATTTTTTCCACAAGTTTTTGGAAAATGTGGAAAGAAAATGAAAATGCATTTTTTTTTTTTTTTTTTTTTACACAAGGTTGTCCATTTATACAATATTTCTAACACACAGCATGTACATAGCAAAAATTACACCCTAAAATATATTCTGCTACTCGTCCACAGTATGGTGATCCCACATATGTGACACTTTTACACAGCCTGGCCACATACAGAGGTCCAATATGCAGGCAGCACCATCAGGTGTTCTAAGGACATAAATTACACATATAATTTCCTGACTATCTCTTGCACTTTTGAAGGTCCTGGAGCACCAGGGCAATGGAAACGCCCAAAAAATGACCCCATTTTGGAAAGTAAACACCCCAACGTATATTCTAGGAGGCATAATGAGTCTTTTGAAAGGTTCATTTTTACCACAAGTTTTTGGAAAATGTGGAAAGAAAATGAAAACGCATTTTTTTTTTTTTACACAAAGTTGTCCATTTATTTCTAACACACAGCATGTACCTAGCAAAAATGACACCCTAAAATATATTCTGCTACTTGTCCCGAGTATGGGGATACCACATGAGTGACACTTTTACACAGCCTGGCCACATACAGAGACCCAACATGCAGGGTGCACCATCAGGCGTTCTAGGGGCATACATTTCAAATCTAATTTGACTACCTATTACATTGTGAGGCACTGTGGTGGCACTGATGGGTGCTGTAGTGGCATGGATGTGTCATTGATGAGAACTGATGTGGTATGGATGAACATGAATGAGGCATGAATGGGGGTGACTAAGCCATAGATGGGGATGACTGCGCACGGATGGATGGGTGAGCACGGATGCATTGGTGAGCACGCATGCATGGGTGAGTACGGATGGATGGCGGAGCATAGATGCATGGGTGAACACGGATGAGGCTGGATGGGTGAGCACGGCTGGATTGGGGAGCATGGATGAGGCTGCATGGGTGAGCATGACTGGATTGGTGAGCACAGATGCATGGGTAAGCATAGATGGATGGCGGAGCACGGATGCATGGGTGAGCATGCATGCATGGGTGAGCACAGATGGATGGCAGAGCACGGATGCATGGCTGAGCATGGATGCATGGGTGAACATGAATGCATGGGTGAGCACGGATGGATGGCGGAGCACGGATGCATGGGTCAACAAGGAT
>BLSH010037433.1:204689-216397 GCA_018402905.1 Glandirana rugosa
AGTAGGTAGGTAGTGGGTAGGCAGGCACGAGTGGGTAGACAGTGGGTATGCGGGACGAGTGGGTACGTAGGTACGAGCGGGTGTGAGCAGGGCGTATGGGTGACAGATGGGTGAGCACGGACGGATGGGTGATGGATGGATGAGTGAGCAAAGACGCATGGGTGACGGATGGGTGAGCACAGATGCATGGGTGACGGATGGGTGGGCACGCATGCATGGGTGATGGATGGGTGAGCACGGATGTATGGGTGACGGATGGGTGATGGGTGGGCATGGATTCATGGGTGGACACAGATGGGTGGGCGTGGGCATGGGTGAAGCTGGATGGGGTCTCTGACTGGCACACAGCGGTGTTGTGGGCACTTCAGATCCTGCCCACAGCACCGCTGCATCTACTCTCTCCCCCCCTCCTGTCACACTGCACCAATCGGTGCGGAGAGGGGAGAGACAAGCCGGCACTTCCTTGTTTACATGTAATGCTCCGTTATTTGACGGAGCGATCACGTGGTAAACGGCCGCTCCAAGCGTCCATTTACCGTGATCCGTAATGCGCCGGGTCTCATAGACCCATCGGTCACGGATGCTCCCAGGTGCGTGCCCTTCTGGGAGGACGTTATTATATGCCCTTCCAGAACAATGGGTGCCACTAGCGGCTGTCTAACTACGTTACACGGTCGGCAAGTGGTTAAATTATAGGTAATGTAATTTCCTTGAAAATATGGCTATTAGTGAACTTAAATATGAAATTTATCACTAACAGCCAAACTTTTAAGGGAATTCCAATACCTATAATTTAATATTTATTATTATTTCAAATATCCTTATTTCTGACTCTTGCAGTGTGTGACTGTATATATGCATACTGTGTGTGTATATACATAAAATATACACACCCAGTATACATATAGTATGCATATATACAGTCACATAGTGCAAAAGTCGGAAATAAGATTTGAAATAATAAATATTATAGGTATTGGAATTTCCTTGAAAGTTTGGCTGATTGTGAAAAGGAAGTGATTCAAATGACAAGGTCACTCAATTATTTAAAGTGACAGTGCATATATAGAACCTGTAGTGACACATACATATACTCAAAAATAAAGTGACAGTGCATAAGTTGACTCTACATTAAGTCCAAATAACCTGTGATGGTGAATGACTTAAAGTGAACAGTGCATAAAAAGTCCAAACAAATGTCCCAAATAAACAATAAAGTTGAGCACAAAGACAGGTGGAATGTGCATAGATTGAATCCGTGGTGAGTTATCATCCAAAGATCGATGTAGAGGGTTAATGATGACAATGAAGACCAGCAATTCTTCTCTAAGATAAAAAAGGCGGACTTTTACCAGATGGGTTGGGTACACTTGACCGTACGGCCAGTGGACCTTACAAGTTTGTAGTGGAAAACTTAACAAACAGTGATGGCAGGATCTTCGTTGGTGGTGCTGGTGAACTTCTCCTCTTGGGTAGTCCCTTCGGTAGCACTGGAGTCAAGGCTACCCTCCACATCAGACCTCACCGGGAACCAGGTGAAGAAAAGAAACCGCTCCGCATTGTGTAGTAAAACATACCAGTTTATTCCACCGATACAGGAACAGACAAAATAAAAGCCGGCAAATAAAATACATAAAAGAAAGACTGCGATAGGCACGTGGTCCCCACCCAATGCATTTCGTCCACACAGACGTCTTCTGGGGTGTGGGGGCCATGTGCCACTACCGCAGTATAAATAGCAATGCCCCCAATTAACCACACATCAATTAAAGTAGACTCCACCCACCAGTATAACCCGGAAGTACGGCCCATACACAAGATGGTGCCCATGTGCGCTCCAAGCCTCACTCCCAATATAGGAAGTGAGTACGCACACGGGTCCAACGTGCTCAATGACATACTATAGGTAAGTAAAAAGGAAACAGTCATACCAGTAAGTGTAACCACACCGATAATCTGCATAGCTCCTGGAAAAACCATAGATCTTCCTGTTTAAAAGATGGTGGAATGATCCCGGAACCAGAAGTGCGGCCAGGAGAAGGTCAAACAAAACCAAGAAGCACCCACTAATAGTTAGCTAGAGGGTGATGGAAGCCGTGTCACTTCCGGAGCAACCCAGAACAGGAAACAGACACTTAAAGGTCACCAACTTGGTAAATGGAAGCCGTGTCACTTCCGATCCAGAGCAACCCGGAACACAAAACAAACATTTAAAGGTCATCAAATTGGTAAATGTAAACAGGAAGGCTGTATCACTTCCGGAGCAACCCGGAACAGGAAACAGACACTTAAAGGTCACCAACTTGGTAAATGTAAACAGGAAGGCTGTATCACTTCCGGAGCAACGCGCAACAGGAAACAGACACTTAAAGGTCACCAACTTGGTAAATGTAAACAGGAAGGTCATGGTTCACCGCACTTAGACAAAAATGGATGATAATATTAAACCACAAAATAAATACATACCAATGACTGATAAGTAAATTAGAATGATGACAATAAGTGATGAATTGATCAGGTGCCACAATCTGGTAAGTTCCCATATCCTAATGGTCTCCAGAGAAGGACATAAACCCTCACAACCACCACTACCTAATGGATTGATACAAATAACAATAGGAGTCTGTCATTCTTTCTATTCAGCTAGGGAAATCCCTAGTCAAGGCAGAATAGGGTCCCGAGGGTGAATAGAAAGAAGGGATCTCTTAGATCACTATTAAATCTAGCAGGTTGAATTAACACTAAGTTCATTCGCTACAGACCAACTATAAAGGAAGGTAGGATCCCAACATAGGGCTCAGGGGACATACCACAAGGGTAGCAGGTCCAACCTGAACAGATGGAACCAAGGGGTCTACCCCCCACAAAGTCAAATGCACTCATTAGGCGGCCAGCCCACAGATGCCACCATCACCAGAACATCGCAGGCACCAAGACCATGTCCCAGAGAACCGGAAGGCCCCCATTAGGCGACCCTCTCATGAGTGACACAACTTCTGGTACTCACAAAACACCAATCATCAGCCCCGGAAACGGATGAGGACATCACAGAAATTTAAGGGACCACAGTCAAAGCAGGCTCCTCAATTAGGGAAACCTCTGGTTGGGTCATCGAATGCTTATTATAGCAATGAACCCCCCAATAGGCCCAATCAGTCATGGAACCGGAGACCCGCTACCCCATCCCAACCCTTGAGGGGTCCACGGGGCGGCAGGCAGTCTTCAGGCTGGTTTCCAGGCCGCAAGAAAGAACTCCCCCCAAATCGGGGTGGAGAATATTAAAATGGTTCGCGGGGATGGGATTCTCCAAGACCTTATGGTAAACCCTATCCCCTGCCCCAATTTGAACGAGGGGGTCACCAAGGTGACCAAAGAAGGGATTATGGAGGGCCAGGCCATTTTGGTTCACGTTATAACATTCCCACCCATAATCGGTATTCTTCATTAGAGGACGAGGGTCCATAACTCAAATCTTATATGGGGATGAGTATAACCAGCCACCTTACAACTATAACCAACGTGACCCGAATCAATCTTACAATGCGGATTTTCAAGGGGTAAGGCCAAATCCCTATACAGGCCAAAACGCAAGAGAGGATGCAGAGGAAGGGGGAGAATCTCAAAAGGACAAGTTAGGGTCAGGAGTTTTCAATCTGAGCAAGACAACCCTTACTGCTCAGGAAATCATAGTCCTTGATAAAGGTCTTAAGTATGTTCCTCCGATGAAGCTGGATAAATTCCATACCTTTATGGATATCCAGAAATACATCAGGAAGTTGAACATACAACGCTACCTACTGTCTAATCCTGTTGCCCGAAATAGCCAGATTAACTCTGGTTTATTTTCTCACTCTGGGCTTAGTAACCCTTCCCTATTTAACCCCCCCGTTCCCGCTTCTCAGCCGATAACCGTCTTCAGAGACATTGTGTGTAAAGAGCTGGAGCAATTGCCAGTTAAGAAAATTCATAGCGGTCCTGCAATTGCAGAGGTTCTCCGACAGCTCTGCAATCGTAGGGATCTTATTATTAGACCCGCCGATAAAGGGGGGGCATAGTCATTCTTGACAAGAGTGACTATGAGAAAGAAATGCTGAGGATCCTGAGCGATCGCAGCACCTATGAGGTAATTGCCTCAGATCCAACTAGAGCTTTTAAGCGTGAATTGGATGTGGTCAAGAAAGAAAAAGCTTACCTGATCCCGGTGGCTCCACGGATCCCGACCATATACTATCTCCCCAAGCTACGCAAAAGCAGCACCCATCCGCCAGGTCGCCCTATTGTGTCGGGGATTGACTCTATAACATCCAGAGTAGGAAGGTACATAGATTTCTACTTACAGCCTCTTGTTGAGCGCGTTCCGTCCTTCCTTAGAGATACTAAGGATACCATCCAGCGACTTTCCAACCTGACAGTTCCGTCTGGTTGCTTGATGGTCACAGCGGACGTTGCGTCGCTCTACACGAGCATCCCACATCAGCTGGGGCTGGACGCGGTTAGATATTACCTGAACCATGATTCTACCCTTCACCCAAAGCAGCAGGATTTCATTTGTGAACACTTGGCGTTTGCCACACATCGGAACTGTTTTTGGTTTAACGATTGTTTTTATTTACAAGTGAGGGGCGTAACGATGGGGGCGAAGTTTGCCCCTAGCCTGGCCAATCTCTTCATGGCCAAGTGGGAGGAGGACTTTGTCTATGCCCAGACTAGGCCGGAGCTCCTCTTCTGGGCTAGATATATCGACAACGTCCTCCTCCTATGGGATAGCAACATGGAGAGCTTGGCCAGGTTCATGGCCGAACTTAATTCCAATGATAAGGGCATTGTTTTGTCATTCGAGGCTAGCCCTAACAAGATGCATTTTTTGGATTTAAATATACAGGTGGTTAATCACCAGATTGTTACCAGCACGTTTTTTAACCACTTCAGCCCCGGAAGGATTTCCCACTTTAGGACCAGAGCACTTTTTGCGATTCGGCACTGCGTCGCTTTAACTGACAATTGCGCGGCCTTGCGACGTTGTACCCAAACTAAATTTGCGTCCTTTTTTTCCCACAAATAGAGCTTTCTTTTGGTGGTATTTGATCCCCTCTGCATCGTTTCTGATTGCCGCTATAAACAATAGAAGAGCGACAATTTTGCAAAAAAAAACCAAATTTCTTACTTTTTGCTAAAATACAAATCCAAAAAAAAAATATAAAAAAACATTTTTTTCCATCGGTTTTGGCCAATTTATATTCTTCCTCATATTTTTGGTAAAAAAAATTCGCAATCGGGGTTTATTGATTGGTTTGCGCAAAAGTTGCCGCGTTTACGAATGATGAGAATTAATTTCTGGGGTTTTTATTTTTTTTATTTTTTACTAGAAATTACGGCGATCTGCGATTTTTAGCGATACTGCGATATTGCACTGGGCATGTCGGACCATTTTGACACTTTTTTGGGACCATTGCCATTTATACAGCGATCAATGCTATAAAAATTCACTGATTACTGTGTAAATGCCATTGGCAGTGAAGGGGTTAACCTGCAGGGGGCGCTCTAATGGTTAACTGTGTTCCCTGGGAGTGTTCTAACTGTGTGTTGGCTGCCCTGGCTGGGGAAAGGGGATGATCACAGCTTCCATATACATGAAGGCTGTGATCATTGCCCTTCCCCCTTCAACAGAACGGAGATCCGTGTTTACATACACGGACCTCTGTTCTTTCAGTGTGGGGGAGCCATCGCGGGTAGCCGGCGGCGATCGAGTCAGCCCTACCCGCTCCCTGGCTCCCCCCGAACACAGTGAGCGCGCCTCCGGCGGCGCACGCGCGCTCACAATGCTAGTTATCGCGGCCGCCGTCCTGTGACGGCGGTTCGCGATAACAAGCCACCTTGCCGCCGTCACGCTGCGGCGGGCGGTCGGCAAGGGGTTAAGCCAACTGATAGGAATTCTTATATTCCAATCGACAGTTGCCACTATAGAAATTGGCTTTGTGCAGTCCCTAGAGGTCAGTTCATGAGACTGCGCCGCAACTGCACCAGTCTTGAAGACTTTGGGACTCAGTCTCTTGAATTGAAAGCCAAATTTGTTGTGAAGGGGTACACATCACATGATTTGGATATGGAAATATCCCGTGTTAGGGGTATGGACAGGGAATCCTTCTTTCGTGAGAAGGTGGATGGACCTAAGAAGGACCCTAAGTGAACCTTTTTTACTGCCTTCAATAGCCAACATAGACAGGTCGAAAGGATTATCAAAAAGAGCTGGCATAGTCTTAAAAAGGACCGCATACTTGGCCCATTACTTCCAGAGAAAGCAGAGGTAGTTTATAGGGGTGCCCCCCCCCTTCGTTTAAAAAGTGCCCCCAACGTGATTAATGCACCCTCCAAACCCAGTTTTTTCATAACCTTAAATGTGTTTTTCCCTGCAAAAGGTGTAGTATCAACAGATTGGGGAGAAACAAATCCCTAACCTTCACCTCCAATGTTACCAACCGACAGTACCCCGTCAAATCTTTCCTTACATGAGCTACCACCTATGTGGTTTACCTTTTGACCTGCCCCTGTGGTAAGCATTACGTAGGGAGAACCACACGGTCATTTTCTAAAAGATTTGCGGAACATATCGCTAACATCATTGGGGGTACCAAGAAACATAGTGTAGTTAAGCACTACACCCGCTGTCACCAGAAAGATCCTACAGGCACCCTCTTTCAGGCAATAGATCATTATGTTTCCCCCTGGAGGGGTGGATCTAAAAAGAGGGGCATTTCACAGCTCGAGACATACTGGATCTATGAGCTCCATACTTACCATCCCCATGGGATAAATGTGGAGTGGGTTGTCAATGCCTTTATTAATAAGGCTTGACATCCCACTCCACTTACGGGGCCTTTGGGGTCAGTCACCTTCCCGGTGACCCCCATTGATTGCTTCATGGGGTTTTCCCCCTTGGATACTGGGACTTAGTGTTATAGTGCTTTGTGAGTACCAGACATTGTGTCACTCATGAGAGGGTCACCTAATGGGGGCCTTCCGGTTCATTGGGACATGGTCTTGGTGCCTGCGATGTTCTGGTGATGGTGGCATCTGTGGGCGGGCCACCTAATGAGTGCCTCTGGTCTTTGTGTGGGGTAGACCCCTTGGTTCCATCTGTTTAGGTTGGACCTGCTACCCTTGTGGTATGTCCCCCGAGCCCTATGTTGGGATCCTACCTTCCTTTATAGTTGGTCTGTAGCTAATGAACTTAGTGTTAATTCAACCTGCTACATTTAATAGTGATCTGAGAGATCCCTTCTTTCTATTCACCCTCAGGACCCTATTCTGCCTTGACTGGGGATTTCCCTAGCTGAATAGAAAGAATGACAGACTCCTATCGTTATTTGTATCAATCCATTTGGTAGTGGGGGTTGTGAGGGTTTATGTCCTTCTCTGGAAACCATTGGGATATGGGAACTTACCAGATTGTGACACTTGATCAAAATTAAAACTATACATCACTTATTGCCATCATTCTAATTAACTTATCAGTCATTGGTATGTATTTATTTTGTGGTTTAATATTATCGTCCATTTTTGTCTAAGTGCGGTGAACCATGACCTTCCTGTTTACATTTACCAAGTTGGTGACCTTTAAGTGTCTGTTTCCTGTTCCGGGTTGCTCCGGAAGTGATGCGGCCTTCCTGTTTACATTTACCAAGTTGTTGACCTTTAAGTGTCTGTTTCCTCTTCCGGGTTGCTCCGGAAGTGATACAGCCTTCCTGTTTACATTTACCAATTTGGTGACCTTTAAGTGTTTGTTTCCT
Source organism: Glandirana rugosa (assembly GCA_018402905.1). NCBI lineage: Eukaryota > Metazoa > Chordata > Amphibia > Anura > Ranidae > Glandirana > Glandirana rugosa. Next base: position 212,477 of record BLSH010037433.1, read on the forward strand.
GTTCCGGGTTGCTCCGTAAGTGACACAGCTTCCATCACCCTCTAGCTAACCAATTAATGGGTGCTTCTTGGTTTTGTTTGACCTCCTCCTGGCCGCACTTCTGGTTCCGGGTACAGGATCGTCACTTCCAGTTCCGGGATCGTTCCACCATGGTCTTTTAAACAGGAAGATCTATGGTTTTTCCAGGAGCTGTGCAGATTATCAGTGTGGTTACACTTACTGGTATGACTGTTAGCTTTTCACTTACCTATAGTATGTCATTGAACAGGTTGGACCCGTGTGCGTATTCCCTTCCTGTATTGGGAGTGAGGCTTGGAGCGCACATGGGCGCCATCTTGTGAATGAGCCGTACTTCTGGGTTATACTGGTGGGTGGAGCCTACTTTAATTGATGTGTGGTTAATTGGGGGCATTGCTATTTATACTGTGGTAGTGGCACGTGGCCCCCACACCCCAGAAGACATCTGTGCGGATGAGGGGGGGGGCCACGTGCTATCGCAGTCTTTCTTTTATGTATTTTATTTGCCGGCTTCTATTTTGTCTGTTCCTGTATCGGTGGAATAAACTGGTATGTTTTACTACACAATGTGGATCGGTTTCTTTTCTTCACATGGCTCCCGGTGAGGTCTGATGTCGAGGATAGCCTTGACTCCAGTGCTACCGAAGGGACCACCCAAGAGGAGAAGTTCACCAGCACCACCAACTAAGATCCTGCCATCACTGTTTGTGGAGTTTTCCACTACAAGCCTGTAAGGCCCACTGGCCGTACGGTCAAGTGTACCCAACCCATCTGGTAAGAGTCCACCTTTTTTATCTTAGAGAAGAATTGTTGATCTTTATTGTCATCATTAACCCTCTACATCGACCTTTGGATGATAACTCACCACAGATTCGATCTATGCACATTCCACCTGCTGTCTTTGTGCTCAAATTTATTGTTTATTTGGGACATTTGTTTGGACTTTTATGCACTGTTCACTTTAAGTCTTTAACCATCACAGGTTTATTTGGACTTTTTGACTTGAATCATTGACCATCATAGAATCAACTTATTTGATACCCTGTTCACTAAGTCATTCACCATCAACTTATGCACTGTCACTTTATTTTTGAGTATATGTATGTGATCACAACAGGTTCTATATATGCACTGTCACTTTAAATAATTGAGTGACCTTGTCATATGAATCACTTGCTTTTTTTTTAGCGCAACACTTTTTGTTTATTTCCTTGGTTGCATTTGGTCGAATGCTGTGTTTGCAGCTTTTGATTAACCAATAGCGCGATAGCCTACACTTTTTGCATTATAATTTAATGGTTATTTATTATTATTTCAAATGTTCTTTCTCATTTCCAAATTTTGGAAATTCAGAAATAAGAAAGAACATTTGAAATAATAGCGTATTATAATTTATAATAAGTTTAAAATAATAAATGAATAACTTATTATTTCAAATGTTCTTTCTTATTTCCGAAATTCGGAAATAAGAAAGAACATTTGAAATAATAATAGCTTTTTATAATAAGTTAAATTAATAACTTATTATTTCAAATGTTCTGCCTTATTTCCGAAATTCGGAAATAATAAAGAACATTTGAAATAATAATAGCTTTTTATAATAAGTTAAATTAATAACGTATTATTTGAAATGTTCTTCCTTATTTCCGAAATTCAGAAATAAGAAAGAACATTTGAAATAATAATAAGTAACTTAAATTATTGGTATTGGAATTTTCTTGAAAATATGGCTATTTGTGATAAATTTCATATTTAAGTTCACTAACAGCCAAACTTTCAAGGAAATTCCAATACCTATGATTTAATAGTTATTAGTTAGCTATTATTTCAAATGTTCTTAGTTCTTTTCGGATTTTCGGCTGGCCCAATTTGCCGAATTACCGCGATTCGGAAAAATTGGAAATTGAAAATTCAGAATTCGTCTGAATTGCGGAATTTTGCAAAATTCAGTAAAAACGAAATTTGGAACGAATCTGTGTGTGTGTGTATATATATATATATATATATATATATATATATATATATATATATATATATATATTGTGGGAGATTAGCTCATGGGGATCATTTTTCCTGAGAAAAATAGCCAGCGCACAGGCAACTTTCTTTCAAATCTAGCGGCTTGCCAGGTTTATTTAGAAAATAGGTTTGCAGGTTAAAACAAACAAAATAGAAAATAAGTCCTTGCTGTCTGGCGCTAAACTAAACCGCATAGTTTCCTCACTATACGGTGTGGGCTAGCCCCCGACACCCACAAAACATAAGCCAAAATGCAAACCTTGTCTTTTTAAAATCCAAACAGACTCAGAGCTTCCTGAGATTCCCCTCTGAGTTCCAGGTCAGAGCTCAAGTGAGATCTCTTCCTGATAATTTAAGCCACCTGCTGGTAGACTTCAGTGGACCACAAACTCCAGACCGAGACCAGCCCTGCCATGGTGGCTGGTAGAATCCGGACCAGACTCTGTTTAATCAAGTCCATATCAACACATACGAGGCAACAGGTAGTGTCTACCACTTCGCCTCCCATACCGTCACATATCCTTCCCCTCTGCTCAAGCCCCTGCGGCTGAACAACTGACCCAACCATACAGTGGACCCGGGAGAGGGCATCCGCATTGTTCTGGAGTCTTTGCGCCCAGTGTTCCACTGTGAACTTAAGTGGCTGTAGGGCCAGGAACCACCTAGTCACCTGACTATTTTTCTCCATGTTGTCACACATCCACTTGCCTAAACGCTTTAAAAGCTTCAACTTCTGGAATGCCTTCTTGGCTTTGGGATTCCACTTAACCATGCCTGACCCTTTCCCCTGCGTCAGATTGGTCAGAGGGACGGCAGTGGTGGCAAAGTCGGGTATGAACCGCCTTTAATACACTGTAATCCCCAGGAGGGTACAAAACCTGTTTTTTTATTCAGCGGTTGGGGCCAATAATATATCCAAGATATTTGGCCTCCTCCAGGCCTATGGCACATTTTTTTGGGGGTTGGTTTTTAAACCTGCTATCTTAAGTGAATCTATGACTGCTTGTACTCGGGGCAGATTTGATTCCCACTGGACTGTGGATGACAACATCATCCAAATATGCGGCTGCATAGGGGCGATGCTGCCTCAGGTTTTATCCATCATTCTCTAGAAGGATGCAGGGGCCCCATGCAGACCAAATGGCATTTGCTTGTGTGTGTGGTAGAAAAGGTAGTTTTTTACAGAACCTGATAGTGCCATCGGGCTTTGGAACCAGCACTATAGGGCTTGACCAGGCACTGTGGGACTCCTCTATCATGTTTAACTCCAACATGGTTTTTATTTCCTTTGCCACCACCTCCCGTCTAGCCTCAGGTATTTGGTAGGGTTTTACATTTACGCAGATACCTGGTTCCGTAATTGTCATGTTGTAGTATGAGGGTTAGTCCGGGTAGGGGAGAGAAAAAATATCTTTTTACTGATAAATTCCTTAACGTCGTTTTTATGCATCAGTGACAAGGACTCGGTTATGGGGACATCCGGAGTCATGGATAGCCTGTCCTCTTGATGAGTGGGCACTGCCAATAAAGTCTCTCTCTTTCCACGGTTTTATGAGATTCACATGGTAAATTGGCTTGGGTTTCCTTTTCCCTGGCTGGTAAACTTTGTAGTTCCCTACTCTTTCCCTAATCTCAAAGGGACCCTGCCACTTTGCTAGAAATGTTCTTTCAACTGTGGGGACTAGCACCAGCACTCTCTCCGAGGTAGAAAGTTTGGGTTTTGGCACCCGATTATAAACCCTTCTCTGCGATTCGATCCTGCATCAAGGAAATATTCTCTGACGCTCCTATATTGGGTGTCCTCTCCTTCCCACGTCTCTTTTCCTCTGCTCAGGTCTACAGAGTCGTGGAGAGCCGATCGGCTGCTCGGGGGGGGGGGGGGGC
>BLSH010037433.1:221861-234598 GCA_018402905.1 Glandirana rugosa
CCCCTAACACATATACCTCCTGATAACCCCTAACACTAATACACAGTCCTCCATATACACAGTCCTCCATATACACAATCCTCCATACTCCTCCATATACACAATCCTCCATAGTCATCCATAATCACAATCCCCAATAGTCCTCCATATACACAATCCCCCATAGTCCTCCATATACACAGTCCTCCATACTCTTCCATATACACAATCCTCCATAGTCCTCCATATACACAGTCCTCCATACTCCTCCATATTCACAATACTCCATAGTCCTCCTTTTATACACAATCCTCAATAGTCCTCCATATACACAGTCCCTCATAGTCCTCCATATACACAGTCCTCCATAGTCCTCCATATACACAATCCTCCATACTCCTCCATATACACAATCCTCCATAGTCATCCATAATCACAATCCCCAATAGTCCTCCATATACACAATCCTCCATAGTCCTCCATATACACAGTCCTCCATAGTCCTCCATATACACAGTCCTCCATAGTCCTCCATATACACAGTCCTCCATACTCCTCCATATTCACAATACTCCATAGTCCTCCATATACACAATCCTCAATAGTCCTCCATATACACAGTCCCCCATAGTCCTCCATATACACAGTCCACCATACTCCTCCATATACACAATCCTCCATAGTCCTCCATATACACAGTCCTCCATACTCCTCCATATTCACAATACTCCATAGTCCTCCATATACACAATCCTCAATAGTCCTCCATATACACAGTCCCCCATAGTCCTCCATATACGCAGTCCTCCATAGTCCTCCATATACACAATCCTCCATAGTCCTCCATATACACAGTCCTCCATATTCCTCCATATACACAGTCCTCCATAGTCCGCCATATACACAATCCCCCATAGTCCTCCATATACACAGTCCTCCATAGTCCTCCATATTCACAATACTCCATAGTCCTCCTTTTATACACAATCCTCCATAGTCCTCCATATACACAGTCCTCCATACTCCTCCATATTCACAAAACTCCATAGTCCTCCTTTTATACACAATCCTCAATAGTCCTCCATATACACAGTCCCTCATAGTCCTCCATATACACAGTCCTCCATAGTCCTCCATATACACAATCCTCCATAGTCCTCCATATACACAGTCCTCCATATTCCTCCATATACACAGTCCTCCATAGTCCGCCATATACACAATCCCCCTTAGTCCTCCATATACACAGTCCTCCATATTCCTCCATATACACAATCCTCCATACTCCTCCATATACACAGTCCTCCATAGTCCTCCATATACACAGTCCTCCATATACACAGTCCTCCATATACACAGTCCTCCATAGTTCTCCATATACACAGTCCTCCATATTCCTCCATATACACAGTCCTCCCTACTCCTCCATATACACAGTCCTCCATATTCCTCCATATACACAGTCCTCCATAGTCCTCCATGTACACAATCCTCCATAGTCCTCCATATACACAGTCCTCCATACTCCTCCATATTCACAATACTCCATAGTCCTCCATATACACAGTCCTCCATACTCCTCCATATACACAGTCCTCCATAGTCCTCCATATACACAGTCCTCCATAGTCCTCCATATATACAGTCCTCCATACTCCTCCATATACACAGTCCTCCATAGTCCTCCATATACACAGTCCACCATACTCCTCCATATACACAATCCTCCATAGTCCTCCATATACACAGTCCTCCATACTCCTCCATATTCACAATACTCCATAGTCCTCCATATACACAATCCTCAATAGTCCTCCATATACACAGTCCCCCATAGTCCTCCATATACGCAGTCCTCCATAGTCCTCCATATACACAATCCTCCATAGTCCTCCATATACACAGTCCTCCATATTCCTCCATATACACAGTCCTCCATAGTCCGCCATATACACAATCCCCCTTAGTCCTCCATATACACAGTCCTCCATATTCCTCCATATACACAGTCCTCCATACTCCTCCATATACACAGTCCTACATAGTACTCCATATACACAGTCCTCCATATACACAGTCCTCCATAGTCCTCCATATACACAGTCCTCCATATTCCTCCATATACACAGTCCTCCATACTCCTCCATATACACAGTCCTCCATAGTCCTCCATATACACAGTCCTCCATAGTCCTCCATGTACACAATCCTCCATAGTCCTCCATATACACAGTCCTCCATACTCCTCCATATTCACAATACTCCATAGTCCTCCATATACACAGTCCTCCATACTCCTCCATATACACAGTCCTCCATAGTCCTCCATATACACAGTCCTCCATAGTCCTCCATATATACAGTCCTCCATACTCCTCCATATACACAGTCCTCCATAGTCCTCCATATACACAGTCCTCCATACTCCTCCATATTCACAATACTGCATAGTCCTCCATATACACAGTCCTCCATAGTCCTCCATATACACAGTCCTCCATAGTCCTCCATATACACAGTCCTCCATACTCCTCCATATACACAGTCCTCCATAGTCCTCCATATACACATTCCTCCATATTCCTCCACATACACAGTCCTCCATAGTCCGCCATATACACAATCCCCCATAGTCCTCCATATACACAGTCCTCCATATTCCTCCATATACACAGTCCTCCATACTCCTCCATATACACAGTCCCCCATAATCCTTTATATACACAGTCCTCCATAGTCCTCCATATACACAGTCCTCCATATTCCTCCATATACACAGTCCTCCATACTCCTCCATATACACAGTCCTCCATATTCCTCCATATACACAGTCCTCCATAGTCCTCCATGTACACAATCCTCCATAGTCCTCCATATACACAGTCCTCCATACTCCTCCATATTCACAATACTCCATAGTCCTCCATATACACAATCCTCAATAGTCCTCCATATACACAGTCCCCCATAGTCCTCCATATACGCAGTCCTCCATAGTCCTCCATATACACAATCCTCCATAGTCCTCCATATACACAGTCCTCCATATTCCTCCATATACACAGTCCTCCATAGTCCGCCATATACAGAATCCCCCATAGTCCTCCATATACACAGTCCTCCATATTCCTCCATATACACAGTCCTCCATACTCCTCCATATACACAGTCCTCCATAGTCCTCCATATACACAGTCCTCCATATACACAGTCCTCCATAGTCCTCCATATACACAGTCCTCCATATTCCTCCATATACACAGTCCTCCATACTCCTCCATATACACAGTCCTCCATATTCCTCCATATACACAGTCCTCCATAGTCCTCCATGTACACAATCCTCCATAGTCCTCCATATACACAGTCCTCCATACTCCTCCATATTCACAATACTCCATAATTCTCCATATACACAGTCCTCCATACTCCTCCATATACACAGTCCTCCATAGTCCTCCATATACACAGTCCTCCATAGTCCTCCATATATACAGTCCTCCATACTCCTCCATATACACAGTCCTCCATATACACAGTCCTCCATACTCCTCCATATTCACAATACTCCATAGTCCTCCATATACACAGTCCTCCATAGTCCTCCATATACACAGTCCTCCATACTCCTCCATATACACAGTCCTCCATAGTCCTCCATATACACAGTCCTCCATATTCCTCCATATACACAGTCCTCCATAGTCCGCCATATACACAAACCCCCATAGTCCTCCATATACACAGTCCTCCATATTCCTCCATATACACAGTCCTCCATACTCCTCCATATACACAGTCCTCCATAATCCTTTATATACACAGTCCTCCATAGTCCTCCATATACACAGTCCTCCATATTCCTCCATATACACAGTCCTCCATACTCCTCCATATACACAGTCCTCCATATACCTTCATATACACAGTCCTCCATAGTCCTCCATGTACACAATCCTCCATAGTCCTCCATATACACAGTCCTCCATACTCCTCCATATTCACAATACTCCATAGTCCTCCATATACACAGTCCTCCATACTCCTCCATATACACAGTCCTCCATACTCCTCCATATACACAGTCCTCCATAGTCCTCCATATACACAGTCCTCCATAGTCCTCCATATACACAGTCCTCCATACTCCTCCATATACACAGTCCTCCATAGTCCTCCATATACACAGTCCTCCATACTCCTCCATATTCACAATACTCCATAGTCCTCCATATACACAATCCTCCATAGTCCTCCATATACATAGTCCTCCATACTCCTCCACATACACAATCCTCCATAGTCCTCCATATACACAGTCCTCCATACTCCTCCATATTCACAATACTCCATAGTCCTCCATATACACAATCCTCAATAGTCCTCCATATACACAGTCCCCCATAGTCCTCCATATACACAGTCCTCCATAGTCCTCCATATACACAATCCTCCATAGTCCTCCATATACACAATCCCCCATAGTCCTCCATATGCACAGTCCTCCAAACTCCTCCATATACACAATCCTCAATGGTCCTCCATATACACAGTCCCCTATAGTCCTCCATATACACAGTCCTCCATAGTCCTCCATATACACAATCCTCCATAGTCCTCCATATACACAATCCTCCATAGTCCTCCATATACAAAGTCCTATATAGTCCTCCATATACACAATCCTCCATAGTCCTCCATATACACAATCCTCCATAGTCCCCCATATACAAAGTCCTATATAGTCCTCCATATACACAGTCCTCCATACTCCTCCATATACACAATCCTCCATAGTCCTCCATATACAAAGTCCTATATATTCCTCCACATACATAATCCTCCACAGTCCAGAGATTATGTCCTATATATATTTCTATTTGTATTATCACATCCGGTTCATTGCGGCAATTACAGAACAGGAAAAAGGATGATGGACTGCGTGCAGATGATGAACACAAATATGGAGGATAAGGTTTACTTCAAATACTAAAAGGAAAACCCCAGCTAAAGCCCCATCATATCAAATAATATAAATCTTTATTACCCCTACAATGGTAAAAGTACAATCCCTGGAGACATCTAAATGTGGTCACCAACAGTCAGGTCATCTATGGGGCAGTTTTGATTTCTATGTGGTGATCCATCAACTCCCTTCTCAATGGCTGAGTTGTGAGGTTTTGTAGACCCCATGGTTGAGTTGCGGGGCTCAGGAGACCTTATGGTTGCTTTGTGAGGTTCAGTAGACATGATGGGTGAGGTGTGGCATTCATTGGTGTGATTGTTGAATTGTGGGGTTCAGTAGACATTTTAGTTGAGTTTTAGAGTTCAGTAGACCCCATGGTTGAGTTGTGGGGTTCAGTAGACTCGCTGGTTTCATTTTGGGATTCAAGTAGATCCCATGGTTGTGTTGTGTGGTTCAGTAGACTCGTTGGTTGAGTTTTGGGATTCAAGTTGACCCCATGGTTGTGTTGTGGGGTTCAGTAGACCCCATGGTTGTATTGTGGGGTTCAGTAGACCCAATGAGTTTTTAGGTTCATTATACCCAATGGTTGAGTTGTGGGGTTCTGCATGTATATTGTTAATATGTTTTTATACAGAAATATGAAATGTTAAAGTGACAGTCCATAAATCTATGTGTTATTTTACATACTGAAGTATTGGACAACCAACGGAGGGGACGGACCATGGGCTAGCCAGAGCTATACGGCTATAGATACCAATACCAACAAATGATAATAAAAGGACATCAATACACAATGACCCAGAACCTTCAATCTCTTCTACTGAACCCCACAACTCAAATGTTGGGTCTATTGAACCGCACAACTCAACTGCCGGGTCTATTGAACCCCACAGCTCAACCCTTGGGTCCAGTGAACACCACAACTCAACCACGGGGTCTAGTGAACCTCACAACTCAACCATGGTTCTACTGAAACCATAAAACACAACCATGGGGGTCTACTGAACCCCTCAACTCCACAACTCAACCATTGGGTCTACTAAACCCCTCAACAGAACCATCAGGTCTACTGAACCCCACAACCTAACCATCAGGTCTACTGAACCCCACAACCTAACCATTGATGAGGATGGATCATCACATAGAAATCAAACCTGCCCTGTAGATGACCTGACTGCTTGTTGGTGACCACATTTAGATGTCTCCAGGGATTGTTCATTTACCATTGTAGGGTAATAAAGATTTATATTATTTGATATGACGGGGCTTTAGCTGGGGTTTTCCTTTTGGAATTTGAAGTAAACCTCTTCCTCCATATCCAGCCAAGAAGTCTTTGTGTTCATCGTCGGCACGCCGTCCATCATCCTTTTACCTGACTTGTAATTGGCGCAATAAACCTTCAGTGATAATACAAAGTTATTCATAGGACATAATCTCCAAATACTCAACAAACATAAAGATATTCATAGGGTCATTATCTCTAAGTGTTCAATGCAAATAAAGATAAGACTCAGAAAAACAAATAGACACAACGTACATGGAATGGATTTCCCCTCCCCACCCCCGCCGGAGACTCAATTCATAGAATTAGATTTCAGTTCCTAATAAATGAAACTTCTGCTGTAATTCTGATCCGTGGCCCCGTGGCCTCCTTACATTGTGATGATGATGATGCTTCCTGTGAGATGATGAGGATACAATGACACCTTTGTTACCTGGTGGGGGAGGGGGTGGGGTGCAGAATATTCGGTTACATCGGCACTATCAGATTTAATGCTTCGGGGAAAAGAAAAGAGTTTGGGGAAAAAGCAGACCCGTCATGTCTGACAAGATATGGGCTGCTCACATACACAGAAGTGATGGCCTTCTGTATGGTGAAAAGCAAATACGGTGCAGCAAAATACCCGACTTCAATCCAGGGGGACGAAGCCGAATAACAGAGAAAATGGGCAATTGGTTCTCATTCAGATGTTTTATTAGACCATTGCAATCTAATCAACACGTTCCAGGATTCGGTGTCTCCCCTTCATCAGGGGATGATGTGTAATGATGAATGGGGTGAATCTCCGGTGAGAGGTAGGAGGCGCCATTGTTAGGTGTGGTCATTGGTGGACTGTGACCGGCTCTGCACAACTTTTACACCGGCAGAGAAGAGAGATTTATCTATACAGAGAAATTACATTCCACCACGGCCCTGAATGCCCACCGCCTGAGTCTAGGGACCCCCACCCACACAGATGGCGTATCCCAATATGTCCCAACACGGCGGCCATGTCCCTTCAGCCACTGCACACCGTAGATAACTCTGACCAATCACACACCATAGATAGACCATAACTCTGACCAATCACACTCCATAGACCATAACTCTGACCAATCACTCACCATAGATAGACCATAACTCTGACCAATCACACTCCATAGACCATAACTCTGACCAATCACACACCATAGATAGACCATAACTCTGACCAATCACACTCCATAGACCATAACTCTGACCAATCACACACCATAGATAGACCATAACTCTGACCAATCACACACCATAGATAGATCATAACTCTGACCAATCACACACCATAGATAGACCATAACTGTGACCAATCACTCACCATAGATAGACCATAACTCTGACCAATCACACACCATAGATAGACCATAACTCTGACCAATCACACTCCATAGATAGACCATAACTCTGACCAATCACACACCATAGATAGACCATAACTGTGACCAATCACACACCATAGATAGACCATAACTCTGACCAATCACACACCATAGATAGACTATAACTCTGACCAATCACACTCCATAGATAGACTATAACTCTAACCAATCACTCACCATAGATAGACCATAACTCTGACCAATCACACACCATAGATAGACCATAACTGTGACCAATCACTCACCATAGATAGACTATAACTCTGACCAATCACACACCATAGATAGACCATAACTCTGACCAATCACACACCATAGATAGACCATAACTCTGACCAATCACACTCCATAGATAGACCATAACTCTGACCAATCACACACCATAGATAGACTATAATTCTGACCAATCACACTCCATAGATAGACCATAACTCTGACCAATCACACACCATAGATAGACCATAACTCTGACCAATCACTCACCATAGATAGACTATAATTCTGACCAATCACACACCATAGATAGACCATAACTCTGACCAATCGCACACCATAGATAGACCATAACTCTGACCAATCACACACCATAGATAGACCATAACTCTGACCAATCGCACACCATAGATAGACTATAACTCTGACCAATCACACACCATAGATAGACCATAACTCTGACCAATCACACACCATAGATAGACTATAACTCTGACCAATCACACACCATAGATAGACCATAACTCTGACCAATCGCACACCATAGATAGACCATAACTCTGACCAATCACACACCATAGATAGACCATAACTCTGACCAATCACACACCATAGATAGACCATAACTCTGACCAATCACTCACCATAGATAGACTATAACTCTGACCAATCACACACCATAGATAGACCATAACTCTGACCAATCACACTCCATAGATAGACTATAATTCTGACCAATCACACACCATAGATAGACCATAACTCTGACCAATCACACACCATAGATAGACCATAACTCTGACCAATCACACACCATAGATAGACCATAACTCTGACCAATCACACACCATAGATAGACTATAACTCTTACCCATAACACTCCATAGATAGTAGCATGGCAGGTGCTTTTCATGGTGGGGACTTTGTCAAGGCGGGCACTTTGGCCAGGTTGGCAATGTATCATGGTGGGAGCCTTGTCATGGTGGGCACTTTGACCAGGTCGGCAATGTATCATGGTGGGGGCTGTGTCATGGTGGGCACTTTGGCCAGGCAGGCAATGTATCATGGTGGGAGCCTTGTCATGGCGGGCACTTTGGCCAGGTTGGCAATGTATCATGGTGGGAGCTTTATCATGGTGGGGGCTTTGTCATGGTCTCACTATTATACCTTCCTGTATTTATGGCAATCTTTCCATTTCACACGTACGCCATTTTTAAATCAATTTAATAATACATTAATTCGTTAATAATAATTCTTAATAATAATAATAATAATAATTAATAATAATAATTATTAAATAATAATTTAAATTTTTAATGCAACATAAAAAACCAAATGGATCCGAATCAGTTCAGTTCTTTCGTTATGTCCTTACGTTACTTTGGATGCTTCAAACATTAACAAAAGGTCCGAATAAAACTAATGAATTTGTTGCTTCATTATAATTAAACCACTTGACATCCGGGAGATTTCTGTCGGTGGCGTTCGATCGCCTCCGGATTTTTTTATTTTTTGCACTATAAATGAAAAAAGGCCGAAAATTTTGAAAAAAAAACAAAACATAATTTTTTACTTTCTGCTATAAAATATCCAATAAACAAAGTTATAACACCAAATTTCTTCATGAATTTTGGCCAATATGTATTCTGCTCCATGTTTTTGGTAAAAGAATCCCAATAAGTGAATATTGATTGGTTTGTGTAAACTTTATAGCGTCTACAAGCTACAGTACATGTCCTATCGGCCTATTGTCCTTCTCATAGAAGAATCTTCGGGGTATGAAGCTATCATGGAGAAAACTCCAGAAGTCAGAGAATTAGGCAACGTCCACCTGCGGCTTTGTGTGCACGAGCAACAGGGAAGAAGAACAAATATAGAAGAAGAATAGAAGAACTTCCCCATATTAGTAAGAGAAGTGTGCCAACAGTATACTTTCCCGACACCACATGACTAGACATGGACATGAAACTGAAATGATGGAAGAGCTGCTGTCATGCTGCGAGTTATATTTCCTATGATATATATATATATTGAATGTGTCAGGGAAGCCTTGGGGGAAGAATATTTCAGTTCAAGAAAAACAAGTCATTCCGGGTAATGAGTCTTAGATCAGCACATCGAACGACTCTGAGACTCTGCAGCACCAGGTGATGGAGAAGCCTCCTAACACAGGGAATTCTACGAGACACCAAAAACCACGCAGCTATGTATGTGGCCTGGAGATTCCTCACTACAGAAGGAAAACAGTTGGGTTGTCGGCTTGAATCCCAACCACGGCACTACCTGCCTGGAGCTTACATGTTCTCCCTGTGCCTGTGTGGGTTTCCAAAGACATGCTGGGAGATTCATTGGCTCCTGTCTAGACTGGCCCTGGTATGTGTATGTATATATGTGAGTTTGGGGGCCTTAGATTGTAAGCTCCTGAGGGCAGGAACTGATGTGAATGTACAATATATATATATATACAGTTAGGTCCATAAATATTGGGTCGTCGACACAATTCTAACCTTTTTGGCTCTATACACCACCACAATGGATTTGAAATGAAAGGAACAAGATGTGCTTTAACTGCAGACTTTCAGCTTTGATTTGAGGGTATTTACATCCAAATCAGGTGAACGGTGTAGGAATTACAACAGTTTGTATTTGTGCCTCCCACTTTTTAAGGGGCCAAAAGTAATGGGACAATTGGCTGCTCAGCTGTTCCCTGGCCAGGTGGGAGTTATTCCCTCATTATCCCATTTACAAGGAGCAGATAGAAGGTCCAGAGTTCATTTCAAGTGTGCTATTTGCATTTGGAATCTGTTGCTGTCAACTCTCAATATGAGATCCAAAGAGCTGTCACTATCAGTGAAGCCATCATTAGGCTGAAAAAACAAAACAAACCCATCAGAGAGATAGCAAAAACATAAGGTGTGGCCAAATCACATCCTTAAAAAGAAAGAATGCACCGGTGAGCTCAGCAACACCAAAAGACCTGAAAAAACACGGAAAACAACTGTGGTGGATGACTGAAGAATTCTTTCCCTGGTGAAGAAAACACCCTTCACAACAGTTGGCCAGATCAAGAACACTCTCCAGGAGGTAGGTGTATGGGTGTCAGTCAACAATCAAGAGAAGACTTCACCAGAGTGAATACAGAGGGTTCACCACAAGATGTAAACCATTTGTGAGCCTAAAGAACAGGAAGACCAGATTAGAGTTTGCCAAACAACATCTAAAAAAGCCTTCACAGTTCTGGAAGAACATCCTATGGACAGATGAGACCAAGATCAACTTGTAGCAGAGTGATGGGAAGAGAAGAGTATGGAGAAGGAAAGGAACTGCTCATGATCCAAAGCATAGCACCTCATCAGTGAAGCATGGTTGTGGTAGTGTCATGGCGTGGGCATGTATGGCAGCCAATGGAACTGCTTCTCTTGTATTTATTGATGATGTGACTGCTGACAAAAGCAGCAGGATGAATTCTGAAGTGTTTGGGGCAATATTATCAGCTCATATTCAGCCAAATGCTTCAGAACTCATTGGACGGCGCTTCACAGTGCAGATGGACAATGACCCCCAGCATACTGCGAAAGCAACCAAAGGGAAAGAAGTGGAATGTTATGCAATGTCCAAGTCAATCACCTGACCTGAATCCGATTGAGCATGCATTTCACTTGCTGAAGACAAAACTGAAGGGAAAATGCCCCAAGAACAAGCAGGGACTGAAGACAGTTGCAGTAGAGGCCTGGCAGAGCATCACCAGGGATGAAAACCAGCGTCTGGTGGTGTCTATGCCTTCCACACTTCAGGCTGTAATTGGCTGCAAAGGATTTGCAACCAAGTATTACAAAGTGAAAGTTTGATTTATGATTGTTAATCTGTCCCATTACTTTTGGTCCCTTAAAAAGTGGGAGGCACAAATACAAAATGTTGTAATTCCTACACCGTTCACCTGATTTGGGTGTAAATCTCCTCAAATTAAAGCTGAAAGTCTGCAGTTAAAGCACATCTTGTTCCTTTCATTTCAAATCCATTGTGGTGGTGTATAGAGCCAAAAACATTAGAATTGTGTTGATGTCCCAATATTTATGGACCTGACTGTATATATATAAAGCGCTGTATAAAGTAATGTCGCTATACAAGTACCTGTAATAAATAATAACAGAGAACAGAGGGAGACTTCGCCAACGTAAGATCCCACACTCATTAATGAACAGAAGAAGACTTGGCCAATGTAAGATCACACACTCATTAATGACCAGAAGAAGACTTGGCCAATGTAGGATCACACACTCATTAATGACCAGAAGAAGACTTGGCCAATGTAGGATCACACACTCATTAATGACCAGAAGAAGACTTGGACAATGTAAGATCACACACTCATTAATGACCAGAAGAAGACTTGGCCAATATAGGATCAAACATCCATTAATGACCAGAAGAAGACTTGGCCAATATAGGATCACACACTCATTAATGACCAGAAGAAGACTTGGCCAACATAAGATCACACACTCATTAATGGCCAGAAGAAGACTTGGCCAATGTAAGATCACACACTCATTAATGGCCAGAAGAAGACTTGGCCAATGTAAGATCACACACTCATTAATGGCCAGAAGAAGACTTGGCCAATGTAGGATCACACACTCATTAATGACCAGAAGAAGACTTGGACAATGTAAGATCACACACTCATTAATGGCCAGAAGAAGACTTGTCCAACATAAGATCACACACTCATTAATGGCCAGAAGAAGACTTGGACAATGTAGGATCACACACTCATTAATGGCCAGAAGAAGACTTGGACAATGTAGGATCACACACTCATTAATGGCCAGAAGAAGACTTGGACAATGTAGGATCACACACTCATTAATGGCCAGAAGAAGACTTGGACAATGTAGGATCA
>BLSH010037434.1:18970-34013 GCA_018402905.1 Glandirana rugosa
TCCAAGGTGAGTCTTGTCGCGGAGTGGTACCAGCGGGTTTCTTCAACTCACGGCACGAGTCGCAGTATAGGTCTCCAACAGAAACCCTTTATCTGCAGACTCACGACGGTCGTAACGACGTCTCCCACTTCCCCGCCCCCCAGTCGGACAGTCACGAGTCTGGTATGCGGCGTGTGACGTAGATTAACCAGACGTACCGACAGCAGGGTCTTCCTTCGGAGAAGATTTCTACTACGTGTTCTTTCGGACGTTTGTCAAACGACTTCTGTTCGTCTGATTCCTGTACCTAATGACCTTGGCACGGGACACGAGACTACTCTGGTTCTATTTGAATAAACCCAGTCTACCACGGTTCGCTTTCTTGTGCATCATCTTTAGAAGAGGCTTCCTTCTGGGACGACAGCCATGCAGACCAATTAGATGCAGTGTGCGGCGTATGGTCTGAGCACTGACAGGCTGACCCCCCGCCCCTTCACCCTCTGCAGCAATGCTGGCAGCACTCAGACGTCTATTTCCCAAAGACAACCTCTGGATATGACGCTGAGCACGGCACTCAACTTCTTTGGGCGACCATGGTGAGGCGCTGTTCTGAGTGGAACCTCTCCTGTTATACCGCTGTGTGGTCTTGGCCACCGTGCTGACGCTCAGTTTCAGGGTCTTGGCAATCTTCTTATAGCCTAGGGGCCATCTTTATGTAGAGCGACAATTCTTTTTTTCAGGTCCTCAGAGAGTTCTTTGCCATGAGGTGCCATGTTGAACTTCCAGTGACCAGTATGAGAGAGTGAGAGCGATAACACCAAATTTAACATACCTGCTCCCCATTCACACCTGAGACCTTGTAACACTAACGAGTCACATGACACCGGGGAGGGAAAATGGCTGATTGGGCCCAATTTGGACATTTTCACTTAGGGGTGTACTGACTTTTGTTGCCAGCGGTTTAGACATTAATGGCTGTGTGTTGAGTTATTTTGAGGGGACAGTAAATTTACACTGTTATACAAGCTGTACACTCACTACTTTACATTGTAGCAAAGTGTCAGCTCTTCAGTCTTGTCACATGATGGGAGGGGCGTACTTACTTTTGTCACATACTGTATGCAGTGGACTGGCTGTTCCTTGTTTGTAGTAAATCTTTCTGGGCGCGGTCCTCATAGGAAGTCCTCTGATGTCACTGCGCATGTTATCTGATATCAGTAGATGAGGATGAGGATTATGAAGAGGATGATGCTGATGATGAGGAAGAGGATGATGAGGAGGAGGATAAGGATGATGAGGACGATGAGGTGGAGGAGGAGGATGATAATGATGATGCGGATAAGGAAGAAGATGATGATGAGGATGATGATAATGATGATGAGGATGATGAAGATGACAAGGAGGAGGATGATGAGGATGATAATGGTGAGGATGATGATGATGAGGATGATGAGGATGATGATGATGAGGATGATGAGGATGATGATGAGGATGAGGATTATGATGAGGATGAGGATGATGATGAGGAGGAGGAGGATGATGATGATGATGAGGATGATGGTGATGATGAGGATGATGATGAGAATGATAAGGATGTTGGTGAGGATTATGATGAGGATGAGCATGATGAGGAGGAGGAGGAGGATGATGATGAGGAGGAGGATGCTGATGATGAGGAGGAGGATGATGATGATGATGAGGATGATGGTGATGATGAGGATGATGATGAGAATGATGAGGATGTTGGTGAGGATGAAGATGAGGATGAGGATGATGATGTGGATGATGGTGATGATGAGGATGATGAGGAGGAGGAGGATGATGATGATGAGGATGATGAGGATGATGAGGAGGAGGAGGATGATGATGATGATGAGGAGGATGATGATGATGAGGAGGAGGATGATGATGATGATGAGGATGATGGTGATGATGAGGATGATGATGAGAATGATGAGGATGTTGGTGAGGATGAAGATGAGGATGAGGATGAGGATGAAGATGGGGATGATGGTGATGATGAGGATGAGGAGGAGGAGGATGATGATGATGATGATGAGGATGATGACGATGATGAGGAGGAGGAGGATGAAGATGATGATGAGGATGATGGTGATGATGAGGATGATGAGAATGATGGTGAGGATGAAGATGATGATGATGATGAGGATGATGGTGAGGATGAAGATGATGATGATGATGATGAGGAGGAGGAGGAGGATGATGGTGATGATGAGGATGATGAGGATGATGGTGATGATGAGGAGGAGGAGGATGATGGTGATGATGAGGATGATGGGGATGATGGTGATGATGAGGAGGAGGAGGATGATGGTGATGATGAGGAGGATGATGATGAGGATGAGGATGATGAGGATGATGAGGATGATGGTGAGGATGAGGATGAGGAGGATGAGGAGGAGGAGGATGAGGATGATGATGATGAGGATGATGAGGATGATGGTGAGGATGAGGATGATGAGGATGAGGATGAGGAGGATGAGGATGAGGAGGAGGAGGAGGAGGATGATGATGATGAGGATGAGGATGATGATGATGAGGATGATGATGAGGAGGATGATGATGATGAGGATGATGATGAGGATGGTGAGGATGAGGATGATGATGATGATGAGGATGATGATGATGAGGATGATGATGATAATTCCCAGCTATTGGGGTGTTCTTGCGGTGTACTAATAGTCGGTGGCGTTCCCCTCCCCCGCAGTATTCGATCTTCGCCCCGGATATCGATCAGATGCATGTGGTGGATCATGTGAAGGGACAGCCCACCGAGGAGAAGCGCAACGTCCTGACAGAGAGCGCCCGCATCGCCCGAGGGAAGATCTCCGACCTGAAAGACCTGAAAGTCAGAGAATATGACGCACTGATCCTACCGGGTACGGCGACCAATCACTGCACCCCGAAATTACCCCGTTACATGTTGCAGGAAGTGAGGGGAAATCCAATATATTACAGCTGTCCCCAGAACAGGAAGTGAGGGGAAATCCAATATATTACAGCTGTCCCCAGAACAGGAAGTGAGAGGAAATCCAATATATTACAGCTGTCCCCAGAACAGGAAGTGAGGGGAAATCCAATATATTACAGCTGTCCCCAGAACAGGAAGTGAGGGGAAATCCAATATATTACAGCCGTCCCCAGAACAGGAAGTGAGAGGAAATCCAATATATTACAGCTGTCCCCAGAACAGGAAGTGAGGGGAAATCCAATATATTACAGCCGTCCCCATAACAGGAAGTGAGAGGAAATCCAATATATTACAGCTGTCCCCAGAACAGGAAGTGAGAGGAAATCCAATATATTACAGCTGTCCCCAGAACAGGAAGTGAGGGGAAATCCAATATATTACAGCTGTCCCCAGAACAGGAAGTGAGGGGAAATCCAATATATTACAGCTGTCCCCAGAACAGGAAGTGAGAGAGGTCTCCCCATGGGGAAATGTATCCTTCTCTACTCCCACAGCTACAGAGGATGAAATCTTTGGTGTTATTATAATATTATAATCATGTGATCTGAGGGCTGATTGGTGATTATTTTTGTCCTTCAGGTGGATTTGGGGTCGCTAAGAATTTGTCTACCTGGGCTGTGCAGGGGAAGGACTGCACCGTCCTGAAACCCATCGAGGAGACGATTAAAGCTTTCCATGCCAGCCATAAACCCATCGGTCTGTGCTGCATCTCCCCGGTGCTGGCCGCTAAAATCATCCCAGGATGTGAGGTGACCGTGGGCTGTGACACCGAATGTGAGAAGTACGTCACCCTTCCCCCTCTACCTCTATCATCCCTTCCTCCTCTACCTCTATCATCCCTTCCTCCTCTACCTCTATTGTCCCTTCCTCCTCTACCTCTATCATCCCTTCCTCCTCTACCTCTATCATCCCTTCCCCCTCTACCTCTATCATCCCTTCCTCCTCTACCTCTATTGTCCCTTCCTCCTCTACCTTTATCATCCCTTCCTCCTCTACCTCTATCATCCCTTCCTCCTCTACCTCTATCGTCCCTTCCTCCTCTACCTCTATCGTCCCTTCCCCCTCTACCTCTATCATCCCTTCCTCCTCTACCTCTATCATCCCTTCCTCCTCTACCTCTATTGTCCCTTCCTCCCCTACCTCTATCATCCCTTCTTCCTCTATCATCCCTTCCTCCTATACCTCTATCATCTCTTCCTCCTCTACCTCTAACCTCCCTTCCTTCTCTACCTCTATCATCACTTCCTCCTCTACCTCTATCATCCCTTCCTTCTCTACCTCTATCATCCCTTCCTCCTCTACCTCTATTGTCCCTTCCTCCCCTACCTCTATCATCCCTTCTTCCTCTATCATCCCTTCCTCCTATACCTCTATCATCCCTTCCTCCTCTACCTCTATCATCCCTTCCTTCTCTACCTCTATCATCACTTCCTCCTCTAACTCCATCGTCCCTTCCTCCTCTACCTCTATCATCCCTTCCTTCTCTACCTCTATCATCCCTTCCTCCTCTACCTCTATCATCCCTTCCTCCTCCACCTCTATCATCCCTTCCTCCTCTACCTCTATCATCCCTTCCTCCTCTACCTCTATTATCCCTTCCTCCTCTACCTCTATCATCCCTTCCTCCTCTACCTCTATTATCCCTTCCTCCTCTACCTCTATCATCCCTTCCTCCCCTACCTCTATCATCCTTCGCTATCTCTATGATTATTCATCGTTCTCTATCTCTATGATCATTCATTATTCTCTATCTCTATGAACTTTCATCATTCTCTATCTCTATGATCGTTCATCATTCTCTATCTCTATGTAGGTGGCCGTACGCTGGGACCGCCGGAGCCATTAAGGAACTCGGCTGTAAACACGTCAACAAGCAGGTGAATGAGGTCCACGTGGACACCAAAAATAAACTGGTCACCACCTGCGCCTTCATGAGCAACAGCCCGCTGGACCAGATCTTCGATGGTGTCGGGGAAATGGTTAAAGCTCTTCTGAAGCTCCTTTAACCCAAAACAGGAAACCTGGAGCCACACATGTGGCCAATTGTCAGTATTGTGATGAGATTGTCCTATGTTCAGTGTGGAGAGAGATGTCTATTTATTATTAATCAGAAATAAAGTGTGATATTGTATATACAGAATATAACGCTCTAATGTCTGTTTTCTGAGGCCTCACCCTTGGGGATTGGGGTGGAAGTGGGACACTAATCAGATATATGGGGGGAAGAAGATGGAAATTTTACTTCAAACATATAAAAGAGAAAAGTATTTTTTATTGATAAAGCCAGAAATTCATTAGGGTCTTATTGGGAGATTTGCCTTCCGTTCATATCCTGAAAGTGGGGGAACGTCTCCCAAAGTGAGAGGACATCTCCCAAAGTGAGAGGACATCTCCCAAAGTGAGGGGACATCTCCCAAAGTGAGGGAACATCTCCCAAAGTGAAGGGACATCTCCCAAAGTGAAGGGACATCTCCCAAAGTGAGGGGACATCTCCCAAAGTGAAGGGATATCTCCCAAAGTGAGGAGGACATCTCCCAAAGTGAAGGGATATCTCCCAAAGTGAGGGGACATCTCCCAAAGTCAGAGGACGTCTCCCAAAATGAGGTGACATCTCCCAAAGTGAAGGGACATCTCCCAAAGTGAAGGGACATCTCCCAAAGTGAGGGGACATCTCCCAAAGTCAGAGGACGTCTCCCAAAGTGAAGGGACATCTCCCAAAGTGAAGGGACATCTCCCAAAGTGAGGAGACATCTCCCAAAGTGAAGGGACATCTCCCAAAGTGAGGAGACATCTCCCAAAGTGAAGGGACATCTCCCAAAGTGAAGGGACACCTCCCAAAGTGAGGGGACGTCTCCCAAAGTGAAGAAAAACACATCAACAACCAGGTGAATGAGGTCCACATGGGCACCAAAAATAAACTGATCACCAACTGCGCCTTCATGAGCAACAGCCCGCTGGACCAGATCTTCGATGGCATCAGGGAAATTGTTAAACAAAAAATGTGAAATCTGGAGCCAAAAATGTCACCCGTAGTCTGTATTGTGATAACATTGTCACCTGTTCAGTGTACTAGGAATCCACTCCATTGGGGTAACTAGGAATCCACTCCACTTGGGTCACTAGGAATCTACTCCACTGGGCTCACTAGGAATCTACTCCACTGGGCTCACTAGGAATCTACTCCACTTGGGTCACTAGGAATCTACTCCACTGGGGTCACTAGGAAGCTACTCCACTGGGCTCACTAGGAATCTACTTCCCTGGGGTCACTAGGAATCTACTTCACTGGGGTCACTAGGAATCTACTCCACTGGGCTCACTAGGAATCTACTCCACTGGGCTCACTAGGAATCTACTTCACTGGGGTCACTAGGAATCTACTTCACTGGGGTCACTAGGAATCTACTCCACTGGGCTCACTAGAAATCTACTCCACTGGGCTCACTAGGAATCTACTTCACTGGGGTCACTAGGAATCTACTCCACTGGGGTCACTAGGAATCTTCTCCATTGGGGTCACTAGGAATCTACTCCACTTCGCTCAATAGGAATCTACTCTACTGCGCTCACTAGGAATCTACTCCACTGGGGTCACTAGGAATCTACTCCACTGGGCTCACTAGGAATCTACTCCACTGGGGTCACCAGGAATCTACTCCACTGGGCTCACTAGGAATCTTCTCCACGGGGGGTCACTAGGAATCTTCTCCACTGGGGTCACTAGGAATCTACTCCACTGGGGTCACTAGGAATCTACTCCACTGGGCTCACTAGGAATCTACTCCACAGGGGGCACTAGGAATCTACTCCACTGGGGTCACTAGGAATCTACTCCACTGGGCTCACTAGGAATCTACTCCACTGGGGTCACCAGGAATCTACTCCACTGGGCTCACTAGGAATCTACTCCACTGGGGGTCACTAGGAATCTTCTCCACTGGGGTCACTAGGAATCTACTTCACTGGGGTCACTAGGAATCTACTCCACTTGGGTCACTAGGAATATACTCCACTTGGCTCACTAGGAATCTACTTCACTGGGATCACTAGGAATCTTCTCCACTGGGGTCACTAGGAATCTACTCCACTTGGCTCAATAGGAATCTACTCTACTGGGCTCACTAGGAATCTACTCCACTGGGCTCACTAGGAATCTACTCCACAGGGGGCACTAGGAATCTACTCCACTGGGGTCACTAGCAATCTACTCCACTGGGCTCACTAGGAATCTACTCCACTGGGGTCACTAGGAATCTACTCCACTTGGCTCAATAGGAATCTATTCTACTGGGCTCACTAGGAATCTACTCCACTGGGGTCACTAGGAATCTACTCCACTTGGCTCAATAGGAATCTACTCTACTGGGCTCACTAGGAATCTACTCCACTGGGCTCACTAGGAATCTCCTCCACTGGGGTCACTAGGAATCTTCTCCACTGGGGTCATTAGGAATCTACTTCACTGGGGTCACTAGGAATCTTCTCCATTGGGGTGATTAGGAATCTACTTTACTGGGGGTCACTAGGAATCTACTTCACTGGATTCACTAGGAATCTACTCCACTGGGGTCACCAGGAATCTACTCCACTGGGCTCACTAGGAATCTACTCCACTGGGGGTCACTAGGAATCTTCTCCACTGGGGTCACTAGGAATCTACTTCACTGGGGTCACTAGGAATCTACTCCACTTGGGTCACTAGGAATATACTCCACTGGGCTCACTAGGAATCTACTTCACTGGGGTCACTAGGAATCTTCTCCACTGGGGTCACTAGGAATCTACTCCAATTGGCTCAATAGGAATCTACTCTACTGGGCTCACTAGGAATCCACTCCACTGGGCTCACTAGGAATCTACTCCACAGGGGGCACTAGGAATCTACTCCACTGGGGTCACTAGGAATCTAATCCACTGGGCCCACTAGGAATCTACTCCACTGGGGTCACTAGGAATCTACTCCACTTGGCTCAATAGGAATCTACTCTACTGGGCTCACTAGGAATCTACTCCACTGGGCTCACTAGGAATCTTCTCCACTGGGGTCACTAGGAATCTTCTCCACTGGGGTCATTAGGAATCTACTTCACTGGGGTCACTAGGAATCTTCTCCATTGGGGTCATTAGGAATCTACTTCACTGGGGGTCAGTAGGAATCTACTTCACTGGAGGTCACTAGGAATCTACTTCACCGGCTTCACTAGGAATCTACTCAATTGAGGTCGCTAGGAATCAACTGCACTGGGGGTCACAAGATATCTACTCCACTGGGCTCACTAGGAATCTACTCCACTGGGTGTCACTAGGAATCTAATCCAATGGGGCCACTAGGAATCTACTCCACTGGGGTCACTAGGAATCTACTCCACTGGGTTGGCTAGGAATCGACTCCACTGAGGTCACTAGGAATCGACTGCAATGGGGTCACTAGGAATCTACTCCACTGGGGTCACTAGGAATCTACTCCACTGGGGGTCAGTAGGAATCGACTGCACTGGGGTCACTGGGAATCTTCTCCACTGGGTTCACTAGGAATCTACTCCACTGGAGGTACTAGGAATCTACTCCACTGGGGTCACTAGGAATCTACTCCACTGAGGTCACTAGGAATCTACTCCACTGACATTACTAGGAATCTACTTCACTGGGTTCACTAGCAATCTACTCCACTGAGGTCACTTGGAATCTACTCCACTGGGTTCACTAGGAATCTACTCCACTGAGGTTACTAGGAATCGACTGCACTGGGGTCACTAGGAATCTATTTTACTGGGGTAACTGGGATTCTACTGCACTGGGGTCACTAGGAATCTACTCCACTGGGGTCACTAGGAATCTACTCCACTGGGGTCACTAGGAATCTACTCCGCTGGGGTCACAAGGAATCTATTTTACTGGGGTCACTAGGAATCTACTCCACTGGGGTCACTAGGAATCTACTCCACTGGGGGTTACTATAAATCTACTCCACTGGGGTCACTAGGAATCTACTCCACTGGGGGTTACTATAAATCTACTCCACTGGGGTTACTAGGAATCTACTCCACTGGGCTTACTTGGAATCTACTACGCTGAGGTCACTGGGAATCTTCTCCACTGGGGTCACTAGGAATCTACTCCACTGGGGTCACTAGGAATCTATTCAACTGGGGGTCAATAGGAATCAACTCCACTGGGTTCACTAGGAATTTACTCCACGGGGGGTCACTAGGAATCTACTCCACTGGGGTCAATAGGAATCTACTCCACTGGGTTCACTAGGAATCTACTCCACTGGGGGTCACTATAAATCTACTCCACTGGGGTCACTAGAAATCTACTGCACTGGGCTCACTTGGAATCTACTCCACTGGGGGTCACAGGGAATCTTCTCCACTGGGGTCACTAGGAATCTACTCCACTGGGGTCACTAGGAATCTATTCAACTGGGGGTCATTAGGAATCTACTCCATTTGGTTCACTAGGAATTTACTCCACGGGGGGTCACTAGGAATCTACTCCACTGGGGTCACTAGGAATCTACTCCACTGGGTTCACTAGGAATCTACTCAACTGGGGGTCATTAGGAATCTACTCCACTCGGTTCACTAGGAATTTACTCCACTGGGGGTCACTAGGAATCTACTACACTGGGGTCACTAGGAATCTACTCCACTGGGTTCACTAGGAATCTACTCCACTGGGGTCACTAGGAATCTACTCCACTGGGGTCACTAGGAATCTACTCCACTGGGTGTCACTAGGAATCTACTCCACTGGGTGTCACTAGGAATCTACTCCACTGGGTTGGCTAGGAATCTACTCCACTGAGGTCACTAGGAATCGACTGTAATGGGGTCACTAGGAATCTACTTCACTGGGGTCACTAGGAATCTACTCCACTGGGGTCACTAGGAATCTTTTTCACTGAGGTAACTGGGATTCTACTGCACTGGGGTAACTAGGAATCTACTCCACTGGGGTCACAAGGAATCGACTCCACTGGGGGTCAGTAGGAATCGACTTTACTGGGGTCACTGGGAATCTTCTCCACTGGGTTCACTAGGAATCTACTCCACTGAGGTTACTAGGAATCTACTCCACTGGGTTCACTAGGAATCTACTCAACTGGGATCACTAGGAATCTACTCCATTCAGGTCACTAGGAATCTACTCCACTGGGTTCACTAGCAATCTACTCCACTGAGGTCACTAGGAATCTACTCCACTGGGTTCACTAGGAATCTACTCCACTGAGGTCACTAGGAATCTACTCCACTGAGGTTACTAGGAATCGATTGCACTGGGGTCACTAGGAATCTATTTTACTGGGGAAACTGGGATTCTACTGCACTGGGGTCACTAGGAATCTACTCCACTGGGGTCACTAGGAATCTACTCCACTGGGGTCACTAGGAATCTACTCCACTGGGGTCACAAGGAATCTATTTTACTGGGATTCTGCTGCCCTGGGGTCATTAGGAATCTACTCCACTGGGGTCACTAGGAATCTACTCCACTGGGGGTCACTAGGAAAACTACTCCACTGGGGTCACTGGGAATCTTCTCCACTGGGGTCACTAGGAATCTACTCCACTGGGGGTCACTATAAATCTACTCCACTGGGGTCACTAGGAATCTACTCCACTGGGGTCACTAGGAATCTACTCCACTGGGCTCACTAGGAATCTACTACACTGGGGTCACTGGGAATCCACTCCACTGGGGTCACTATGAATCTACTCCACTGGGGTCACTAGGAATCTATTCAACTGGGGGTCATTAGGAATCAACTCCACTGGGTTCACTAGGAATTTACTCCACTGGGGGTCACTTGGAATCTACTCCACTGGGGTCACTAGGAATCTACTCCACTGGGTTCACTAGGAATCTACTCCACTGAGGTCTAGAGGAATCAACTACACTGGGTTCACTAGGAATCTACTCCACCGAGGTCTAGAGGAATCAACTGCACTGGGGTCACTAGGAAGCTACTCCACTGGGGTCATTAGGAATCTACTCCACTGGGGTCACTAGGAATCTACTCCACTTGGGTCACTAGGAATCTATTTTACTGGGGTAACTGGGATTCTACTGTACTGGGGTCACTAGGAATCTACTCCACTGGGATCACTGAGAATCTTCTCCACTGGGGTCATTAGGAATCTACTCCACTAGGGTCACTAGGAATTTATTCCACTAGGGTCACTAGGAATCTATTCCACTGGGGGTCACTAGGAATCTACTGCACTAGGGTCACTAGGAATCTACTTCACTGGGGTCACTAGGAATCTACTCCACTGGGGTCACTGGGAAACCACTCCATTGGGGTCATTAGGAATCTACTCCACTGGGCTCACTAGGAATCTTCTCCACTGGGAGTCACTAGGGATCTACTCCACTGGGGTAACTAGGAATCTACTCCTCTGGGGTCACCAGGAATCTTCTCCACTGGGGTCACTAGGAATCTATTCCACTGGGGTCACTAGGAATCTACTCCACTGGGGTCACTAGGAATATACTCCAATTGGGGGTACTAAGAATCGACTCCACTGGGGTCACTAGGAATCTACTCCACTGGGGTCACTAGGAATCTATCCCACTGGGATCACTAGGAATCTACTCCATTCAGGTCACTAGGAATCTTCTCCACTGTGGTCACTAGGAATCTACTCCACTGGGGTCACTAGGAATCTACTCCACTGGGGTCACTAGGAATTTATTCCACTGGGGTCACTGGGAATCTACTTCACTGGGGTCACTAGGAATCTATTCCACTGGGGTCACTGGGAATCTACTCCACTGGGGTCACTAGGAATCTTCTCCACTGGGGGTCACTAGGGATCTACTCCACTGGGGTCACTAGGAATCTACTCCTCTGGGGTCACCAGGAATCTTCTCCACTGGGGTCACTAGGAATCTATTCCACTGGGGTCACTAGGAATCGACTCCACTGGGGTCACTAGGAATATACTCCAATTGGGGGTACTAAGAATCGACTCCACTGGGATCACTAGGAATCTACTCCACTGGGGTCACTAGGAATCTATTCCACTGGGATCACTAGGAATCTACTCCATTCAGGTCACTAGGAATCTCCACTGTGGTCACTAGGAATCTACTCCACTGGGGTCACTAGGAATCTACTCCTCTGGGTTTCACTAGGAATTTACTCCACTCGGGGTCACTAGCAATCTACTCCACTGGGGTCACTAGGAATCTATTCCACTGGGTGTCACTAGGAATTTACTCCACTGGGTTCACTAAGAATCTACTCCACTGGGGTCAATAGGAATCTACTCCACTGGGATCTCTAGGAATCTACTCCACTGGGGGTCACTAAGAATCTACTCCATTGGGGTCACTAGGAATCTTCTGAACTGGGGTCACTAGGAATCTATTCCATTGGGGGTCACTAGGAATCTACCCCACTGGGGTCTCTAGGAATGTACTCCACTAGGGGTCACTAGGAATCTACTCCACTGGGGTCACTGGGAATCTTCTCCACTGGGGTCACTAGGAATCTATTCCACTGGGGGTCACTAGGAATCTACTTCACTAGGGTCACTAGGAATCTACTCCACTCGGGTCACTAGGAATCTACTCCACTGGGGTCACTGAGAAACCACTCCACTGGGGTCATTAAGAATCTACTCCACTGGGCTCACTAGGAATCTACTCCACTGGGGGTCACTAGGCATCTACTCCCCTGGGGTCACTAGGAATCTATTCCACTGGGGGTCACTAGGAATCTACTTTACTGGGGTCACTAGGAATCTACACCACTGGGGTCACCAGGAATCTTCTCCACTGGGGTCACTAGGAATCTATTCCACTGGGGTCACTAGGTATCTACTCCACTGGGGTCACTAGGAATCTACTCCACTGGGGTCACCAGGAATCTTCTCCACTGGGGTCACTAGGAATCTATTCCACTGGGGTCACTAGGTATCTACTCCATTGGGGTCACTAGGAATTTATTCCACTGGGGTCACTGGGAATCTACTCCACTGGGATCACTAGGAATCTACTCCATTCAGGTCACTAGGAATCTACTCCACTGTGGTCACTAGGAATTTACTCCACTGGGGTCACTAGGAATCTACTCCACTGGGGTCACTAGGAATCTTCTCCACTGGGGTCACTAGGAATCTACTCCACTGGGTTCACTAGGAATCTACTCCACTGGGATCACTAGGAATCTACTCCATTCAGGTCACTAGGAATCTACTCCACTGTGGTCACTAGGAATTTACTCCACTGGGGTCACTAGGAATCTACTCCACTGGGGTCACTAGGAATTTATTCCACTGGGGTCACTGGGAATCTACTCCACTGGGGTCACTAGGAATCTACTCCACTGGGTTCACTTGGAATCTACTCCACTGTGGTCACTAGGAATCTACTCCACTAGGGTCACTGGGAATCTACTCCACTGGGGTCACTAGGAATATACTCCACTGGGGTCACTAGGAATCTACTCCACTGGGGTCACAAGGAATCTACTCCACTAAGGATCACTAGGAAACTACTCCATTGGGGTCACTGTGAATCTACTCCACTGGGGTCACTAGGAATCTACTCCACTGGGGTCACTAGGAATCTACTCCACTGCTGTCACTAGAAATCTACTCCACGGGGTCACTAGGAATCTACTCCATTGGGGTCACTAGGAATCTACTCCACTGGGGTCACTAGGAATATACTCCACTTGGGGTCACTAGGAATCTACTATACTGGGGTCACTAGGAATCTACTCCACTGGAGGTGGAACCAAGGAATGTGATCGGAGGTGAGCAGGGGGTGGAACCAAGGAACAGTGCTTGGAAATGAGTAGGGGGTGGAACCCAGGAACGGTGCTTGGAGGTAAGTAGGGGGTGTAACCAAGGAACAATGCTTGGAGGTGAGTAGGGGGTGTAACCAAGGAATGGTGCTCAGAGGTGAGCATGGGGTGTAACTAAGGAATGGTGCTTGGAGGTGAGTAGGGGGCATAACAAAGGAATGGTGCTCGGTGGTGAGTAGGGGGTGTAACCAAGGAATGGTGCTCGGAGGTGAGTAGGGGGTGTAACCAAGGAATGGTGCTCGGAGGAGAGTAGGGGTCGGAACCAAGAAATGCTGCTTGGAGGTGAGCATGGGGTGTAACCAAGGAATGGTGCTCAGAGGTGAGTAAGGCTGTAACCAAGAAATGGTGCTCAGAGGTAAGCAGGGGGTGTAACCAAGGAATGCTGCTTGGAGGTAAGCATGGGGTGTAACCAAGGAATGGTGCTCAGAGGTGAGTAGAGGGTGTAACCAAGGAATGGTGCTCGGAGGTGAGTAAGGGTGTAACCAAGGAATGGTGCTCAGAGGTGAGCATGGGGTGTAACCAAGGAATGGTGCTCGGAGGTGAGTAGGGGGTGTAACCAAGGAATGGTGCTCGGAGGTGAGTAGGGAGTGGAACCAAGGAATGCTGCTTGGAGGTGAGCATGGGGTGTAACCAAGGAATGGTGATCAGAAGAGAGTAGGGGGTGTAACCAAGGAATGGTGCTCGAAGGTGAGTAGGGGGTGTAACCAAGGAATGGTGCTCGGAGGTGAGTAGGGAGTGGAACAAAGGAATGCTGCTTGGAGGTGAGCATGGGGTGTAACCAAGGAATAGTGCTCAGAGGTGAGTAGGGGGTGTAACCAAGGAATGGTGCTCGGAGGTCAATAGGGGGTGTAATCAAGGAATGGTGCTCGGAGGTGAGTAGAGGGCATGGGGTGTAACCAAGGAATGGTACTCGGAGGTGAGTAGGGGGTGTAACCAAGGAATGGTGCTCGGAGGTGAGTAGAGGGTGTAACCAAGGAATGGTGCTCGGAGGTGAGTAGGGGGTGTAACCAAGGAACGGTGCTGTTAGAAAAAGACTGTGCAAGGGTTAATTGCATGTGGGTGTGTCTTCCTCTAAGTCCTGGATGAGCAGCTCTATTTAAACTTCCTTTTCCTGTCAGCAAGTACTGTCCGTTCTACAGCGTTGGAGCGTATCTGGAGAGCTACCTATCCTTTGAATCAGTATCCTGATCTGTTCCTGAGACCCGGCTTGTTTGACCTTTGATTGACTTCCGCCTGCACCGACCCCCAGC
>BLSH010037434.1:56887-67207 GCA_018402905.1 Glandirana rugosa
AAAATTGCCTCTGGTTAGAAATGATAAATCCTGCGTCACTAAATTGGCGCCAGCCGTGGGTCGGTGTCGTTTGGTGACGAATTTGTTGTTTGTTAAATAGGAGAATTTTGTAAATCTTGTACAGATTTTTACAGTTATAGGTGTGGTTATCTAGGTTAGGATATGAAATCAGTTTAAATAATGATATTCCTGGGAACTACATTTGGAATCGATAAAAATATCACCAATTTAGCGACGCAGGATTTATCATTTCTAACCAGAGGCAATTTTACAAACAACTATGCATCGCCCATACAGTCCCGTCCAGTAGCAGCGTGATGACGTCAGCGCGTAAGCTCCGCCCTACATGTTTCGTTATAGTTAACGTCTTCAAAGGGGCACGGGCGACGCACTGACGCACCACCAATTTATACTCTCCTGCTGGTCAAGCCTCGTTTTCACTTTCGGCCGCCATTTTAACGGAGACCAATCTTTACTATTTAGGACGCAGCGATTTAACCACTATAAAAATAGCTAAGGTTTACATCAAGGGTCCTTATAGTAATAAATTTGACTAAAGTATAGGATTGGATCTATTGGTGTGGATATTGACATTTTTAGACATGTTCTAAATGTTTTAAGAGGATAAATTGTTTGTTGTTTAAGCAGTGGTTTGCTGTGGCTGGGTGCCGACCGCGGTTAAATCACTGCGTCCTAAATAGTAAAGATTGGTCTCCGTTAAAATGGCGGTCGAAAGTGAAAATGAGGCTTGACCAGCAGGAGAGTATAAATTGTTGGTGCATCGGCGCGTCGCCCGTGCCCCTTTGAAGACGTTAACTATAACGAAACATATATATATATATATATACAGTCAGGTCCATAAATATTGGGACATTGACACCATTCTAATCTTTTTGGCTCTATACACCACCACAATGGATTTGAAATGAAAGGAACAAGATTTGCTTTAACTGCAGACTTTCAGCTTTAATTTGAGGGGATTTGCATCCAAATCAGGTGAACGGTGTAGGAATTACAACAGTTTGTATTTGTGCCTCCCACTTTTTAAGGGACCAAAAGTAATGGGACAGATTAACAATCATAAATCAAACTTTCCCTTTTTAATACTTGGTTGCAAATCCTTTGCAGTCAATTACAGCCTGAAGTGTGGAAGGCATAGACATCACCAGACGTTGGGTTTCATCCCTGGTGATGCTCTGCCAGGCCTCTACTGCAACTGTCTTCAGTCCCTGCTTGTTCTTGGGGCATTTTCCCTTCAGTTTTGTCTTCAGCAAGTGAAATGCATGCTCAATCGGATTCAGGTCAGGTGACTGACTTGGCCATTGCATAGCATTCCACTTCTTTCCTTTTGGTTGCTTTCGCAGTATGCTGGGGGTCATTGTCCATCTGCACTGTGAAGCGCCGTCCAATGAGTTCTGAAGCATTTGGCTGCATATGAGCCAATAATATTGCCCCAAACACTTCAGAATTCATCCTGCTGCTTTTGTCAGCAGTCACATCATCAATAAATACAAGAGAAGCAGTTCCATTGGCTGCCATACATGCCCACGCCATGACACTACCACAACCATGCTTCACTGACGAGGTGGTATGCTTTGGATCATGAGCAGTTCCTTTCCTTCTCCATAATCTTCTCTTCCCATCACTCTGCTACAAGTTGATCTTGGTCTCATCTGTCCATAGGATGTTCTTCCAGAACTGTGAAGGCTTTTTTAGATGTTGTTTGGCAAACTCTAATCTAGTCTTCCTGTTCTTGAGGCTCACCAATGGTTTACATCTTGTGGTGAACCCTCTGTATTCACTCTGGTGAAGTCTTCTCTTGATTGTTGACTTTGACACACATACACCTACCTCCTGGAGAGTGTTCTTGATCTGGCCAACTGTTGTGAAGGGTGTTTTCTTCACCAGGGAAAGAATTCTTCGGTCATCCACCACAGTTGTTTTCCGTGGTTTTTCAGGTCTTTTGGTGTTGCTGAGCTCACCGGTGCATTCTTTATTTTTAAGGATTTGATTTGGCCACACCTTATGTTTTTGCTATCTCTCTGATGGGTTTGTTTTGTTTTTTCAGCCTAACGATGGCTTCACTGATAGTGACAGCTCTTTGGATCTCATATTGAGAGTTGACAGCAACAGATTCCAAATGCAAATAGCACACTTGAAATGAACTCTGGACCTTCTATCTGCTCCTTGTAAATGGGATAATGAGGGAATAACTCACACCTGGCCAGGGAACAGCTGAGCAGCCAATTGTCCCATTACTTTTGGCCCCTTAAAAAGTGGGAGGCACAAATACAAACAGTTGTAATTCCTACATCGTTCACCTGATTTGGATGTAAATACCCTCAAATTAAAGCTGAAAGTCTGCAGTTAAAGCACATCTTGTTCCTTTCATTTCACATCCATTGTGGTGGTGTATAGAGCCAAAAAGGTTAGAATTGTGTTGACGACCCAATATTTATGGACCTAACTGTATATATATATATATTGTACATTCACATTAGTCCCTGCCCTCAGGAGCTTACAATCGAAGGCCCCCAACTCACATATATACATACACATACCAGGGCCAGTCTAGACAGCAGTCAATGAATCTCCCAGCACGTCTTTGGAAACCCACGCAGGCACAGGGAGAACATGTAAGCTCCAGGCAGGTAGTGCCGTGGTTGGGATTCAAGCCGGCAACCCAACTGTTTTCTTTCTGTAGTGAGGAATCTCCAGGGCCACATACATAGCTGCATGGTTTTTGGTGACTCATAGAATTCCCTGTGTTAGGAGGTTTCTCCATCACCTGGTGCTGCAGAGTCTCAGAGTCGTTCGATGTGCTGAACTAAGACTCATTACCCGGAATGACTCGTTTTTCTTGAACTGTAAAATATTCTTCCCCCAAGGCTTCCCTGACACATTCAATATATAATTATATCATAGGAAATACAACTCGCTGCATGACAGCAGCTCTTCCATCATTTCAGTTTCATGTCCATGTCTAGTCATGTGGTGTCGGGAAAGTATATTGTTGGCACACTTCTCTTACTAATATGGGGAAGTTCTTCTATTCTTCTTCTATATTTCTTCTTCTTCCCTGTTGCTCGTGCACACAAAGCCGCAGGTGGACGTTGCCTAATTCTCTGACTTCTGGAGTTTTCTCCATGATAGCTTCATACCCCGAAGATTCTTCTATGAGAAGGGCAATAGGCCGATAGGACATGTACTGTAGCTTGTAGACGCTATAAAGTTTACACAAACCAATCAATATTCACTTATTGGGATTCTTTTACCAAAAACATGGAGCAGAATACATATTGGCCAAAATTTATGAAGAAATTTGATGTTATAACTTTTTTTATTGGATATTTTATAGCAGAAAGTAAAAAAGATGGGTTTTTTTTTTCAAAATTGTCGGCCTTTTTTCATTTATAGTGCAAAAAATAAAAAAATCCGGAGGCGATCGAACGCCACCGACAGAAATCTCCCGGAGGTCAAGTGGTTAAATTATAATGAAACAACCAATTAATTTGTTTCATTCGGGACTTTTGTTAATGTTTGAAGCATCCAAAGTAACGTAAGGACATAATGAAAGAACTGAACTGATTCGGATCCATTTGGTTTTTATGTTGCATTAAAAATGTAAATTATTAATTAATAATTATTATTATTAATTATTATTATTAAGAATTATTATTAATGAATTAATGTATTATTAAATTGATTTAAAAATGGCGTACATGTGAAATGGAAAGATTGCCATAAATACAGGAAGGTATAATAGTGAGGTAAGATGATTAGGTTCGGGTCGGATGGAGGCGGATCCATCAGAATCTCCGAATTGTAACAAAACTAATGAATCCGAAAATGATCTTCATTCCATTCTTCAGGTTATGATTGGAAGATTCTGGTGCATCCGCCTCCAACCAATCCGGAGTGCAGAAGTCACCCCCCGAAATAACGAATGAAAACGTTAAATCGAAAAATAACCGATCTTCCAAAACAACATCCGAGATACGAATCGATTGGGAATGACTAAGATATGAAGCGAATCTGAATATACGCAACAACCGATCGTCCTCACATAATGAATGTGACGGAACAAAACAAAAGTTTCCATGGCGCATCTCTAACACTGAACTTCAATCCATTGATTAAACGACTTTATAAAATTATTTTATAAAGAGATGGATGAGATGGAAACCAACATGAAGTCCATCAATAAAATGACTCCTAAAGCATCGTACCCACAGGAGGAGCCGCTGTACTAATAATCCCCCCCCCCCCCCACCAGCACACTCCGGCCATTGGCTGAGATCGCTGATTAGGATCCGGTCGGCAAACCCTTTCTGGTCATGACCCTTCGGCTTCTGTCGGACCGGCTGCCCCACCCCCCACCATTGGGGTATTTCCCAGGTGAGGGAGGACACCCAGGGAGAGGAACTTTGATAATGAAATGAATGTTGTGCTCAGTGTGACCCTAAAAAACGTTCTTCCTGCAGATAGACAGGAAAACAACAGCAGATCTTGGACCTCTGCAGGCGGACGGATCGAGGCTCACATTCTCCCGGTGTGGGAAGGTTACCGTGCTTTGTAGCCTATTCATTGTATATGGAGGGCCGATGTACCCCGGTACTCCTAAAACCACAACCAAACACAGCGCACTACCATGCATTACAGGTTGTGTTGGGGGGTGGGAAGTGGGAGCCTCAACTGCTTTAGTAAATCAACCCCCTTTCACTCAATAATCAAAGCCATTGATCACAAGGTGAGTCCAGACATAGTGATTACATTGGTCAGCAAAACAGCCATGTGATGTTTTCACCATGACAAGGCTCCCACCATGATACATTGCCAACCTGGCCAAAGTGCCCGCCATAACAAAGCCCCCACCATGATACATTGCCAACCTGGCCAAAGTGCCACCATGACAATGCCCCCACCATGATACATTGCCAAACTGGCCAAAGTGCCGCCATGACAAAGCCCCCACCATGATACATTGCCTGCCTGGCCAAAGTGCTACCATGACAAAGCCCCCACCATGATACATTGCCTGTCTACCCAAAGTGCCCGCCATGACAAAGCTCCCACCATGATACATTGCCGACCTGGCCAAAGTGCCCGCAATGACAAAGCCCCCATCATGATACATTGTCTGTCTGGCCAAAGTGCCCGCCATGACAAAGCTCCCACCATGATATATTGCCTGCCTGGCCAAAGTGCCCACCATGACAAAGCCCCCACTATGATACATTGCCTGCCTGGCCAAAGTGCCCGCCATGACACAGCCCTCACCGTGATACATTGCCTGTCTTGCCAAAGTGCCCACCATGACACAGCCCCCACTATGATACATTGCCTGCCTGGCCAAAGTGCCCGCCATGACAAAGCCCCCACCATGATACATTGCCTGTCTGGCCAAAGTGCCCGCCATGACAAGGCTCCCACCATGATACATTGCCGACCTGGCCAAAGTGCCCGCCATGACACAGCCCCCACCATGATACATTGCCTGCCTGGCCAAAGTGCCCGCCATGACAAAGCCCCCACCATGATACATTGCCTGCCTGGCCAAAGTGCCCGCCATGACACAGCCTCCACCATGATACATTGCCGACCTGGCCAAAGTGCCCACCATGACAAGGCTCCCACCATGATACATTGCCAACCTGGCCAAAGTGCCCGCCATGACAAAGCCCCCACCATGAAAAGCACCTGCCATGCTACTATCTATGGTGTGTGATTGGTCAGAGTTATGGTCTATCTATGGTGTGTGATTGGTCAGAGTTATGGTCTATCTATGGTGTGGGGGTCCCGAGACTCAGGTGGTGGGCATTCAGGGCCGTGGTGGAATGTAATTTCTCTGTATAGATAAATCTCTCTTCTCTGCCAGTGTAAAAGTTGTGCAGAGGCGGTCACAGTCCACCAATGACCACACCTAACAATGGCTCCTCCTACTTCTCACCGGAGATTCACCCCATTCATCATTCACATCCTCCCCCGATGAAGGGGAGACACCGAATCCCGGAACGTGTTGATTAGATTGCAATGGTCTAATAAAACATCTGATGAGAACCAATTGCCCATTTTCTCTGTTATTCGGCTTCGTTCCTCTGGATTGAAGTTGGGTATTTTGCTGCACCGTATTTGCTTTTCACCATACAGAAGACCATCACTCCTGTGTTTGTGAGCAGCCCATATCTTGTCAGACATGACGGGTCTGCTTTTTCCCCAAACTCTTTTCTTTTCCCCGAAGCATTAAATCTGATTGTGCCGATGTAACCGAATATTCTGCACCCCACCCCCTCCCCCACCAGGTAACAAAGGTGTCATTGTATCCTCATCATCACAATGTAAGGAGGCCACGGGGCCACGGATCAGAATTACAGCAGAAGTTTCATTTATTATGAACTGAAATCTAATTCTATGAATTGAGTCTCCGGCGGGGGTGGGGAGGGGAAATCCATTCCATGTACTTTGTGTCTATTTGTATTTCTGAGTCTTATCTTTATTTGCATTGAACACTCAGAGATAATGACCCTATGAGTATCTTTATGTTTGTTGAGTATTTGGAGATTATGTCCTATGAATAACTTTGTATTATCACTGAAGGTTTATTGCGCCAATTACAAGTCATGTAAAAGGATGATGGACGGCGTGCAGACGATGAACACAAAGACTTCTTGGCTGGATATGGAGGAAGAGGTTTACTTCAAATTCCAAAAGGAAAACCCCAGCCAATGCCCCGTCATATCAAATAATATAAATCTTTATTACCCTACAATGGTAAATGAACAATCCCTGGAGACATCTAAATGTGGTCACCAACAAGCAGTCAGGTCATCTATGGGGCAGGTTTGGTTTCTATGTGATGATCCATCCCAGTCAATGGTTAGGTTGTGGGGTTCAGTAGACCTGATGGTTCTGTTGTGGGGTTCAGTAGACCTGATGGTTCTGTTGAGGGATTTAGTAGACCCAATGGTTGAGTTGTGGAGTTGAGGGGTTCAGTAGACCCCCATGGTTGTGTTTTATGGTTTCAGTAGAACCATGGTTGAGTTGTGAGGTTCACTAGACCCCTTGGTTGAGTTGTGAGGTTCACTAGACCCCGTGGTTGAGTTGTGGTGTCCACTAGACCCAAGGGTTGAGCTGTGGGGTTCACTAGACCCAAGGGTTGAGCTGTGGGGTTCAATAGACCCGACAGTTGAGTTGTGGGGTTCAATAGACCCGACAGTTGAGTTATGGGGTTCAGTAGAAGAGATTGAAGGTTCTGGGTCATTGTGTATTGATGTCTTTTTATTATCATTTGTTGGTATTGGTATCTATAGCCCGTATAGCTCTCGCTAGCCCATGGTCCGTCCCCTCCGTTGACTGTCCAATACTTCAGTATGTAAAATAACACATAGATTTATGGACTGTCACTTTAACATTTCATCTTTCTGTATAAAAACATATCAACAATATACATGCAGAACCCCACAACTCAACCATTGGGTATAATGAACCTAAAAACTCATTGGGTCTACTGAACCCCACAATACAACCATGGGGTCTACTTAACCCCACAACACAACCATGGGGTCAACTTGAATCCCAAAACTCAACCAACGAGTCTACTGAACCACACAACACAATCATGGGATCTACTTGAATCCCAAAACGAAACCAGGGAGTCTACTGAACCCCACAACTCAACCATGGGGTCTACTGAACTCTAAAACTCAACTAAAATGTCTACTGAACCCCACAATTCAACAATCACACCAATGAATGCCACAACTCACCCATCATGTCTACTGAACCTCACAACGCAACCATCAGGTCTCCTGAGCCCCACAACTCAACCATGGGGTCTACAAAACCTCACAACTCATCCATTGAGAAGGGAGTTGATGGATCACCACATAGAAATCAAACCTGCCCCATAGATGACCTGACTGTTGGTGACCACATTTAGATGTGTGTGGGGATTGTACTTTTATCATTGTAGGGGTAATAAAGATTTTTATTATTTGATATGATGGGGCTTTAGCTAGGGTTTTCCTTTTAGTATTTGAAGTAAACCTTATCCTCCATATTTGTGTTCATCATCTGCATGCCGTCCATCATCCTTTTTCCTGTTCTGTAATTGCCGCAATAAACCGGACATGATAATACAAATAGAAATATATATAGGACATAATCTCTGGACTGTGGAGGGTTATGTATGTGGAGGACTATATAGGACTGTGTATATGGAGGACTATGGAGGATTGTGTATATGGAGAACTATGGAGGACTGTGTATATGGAGGACTATGGAGGATTGTGTATATGGAGGACTACGGAGGACTGTGTATATGGAGGACTGTGTATATGGAGGACTATGGAGGACTGTGTATATGGAGGACTATATAGGACTGTGTATATAAAACTATATATGGAAGACTATGGAGGACTGTGTATATGAAGGACTATGGGAGATTGTGTATATGGAGAACTATAGAGGACTGTGTATATAGAGGACTATGGAGGACTTTGTATATGGAGGACTGTGTATATGGAGGACTATGGAGGATTGTGTATATGGAGGACTATGGAGCATTGTGTATATGGAGGACTATGGAGGATTGTGTATATGGAGGACTATGGAGGATTGAGTATATGGAGGATTATGGGGGACTAAGTATATGGAGGATTATGGAGGGTTGTGTATATGGAGGACTATGGAGGACTGTGTATACGGAGGACTGTGTATATGAAGGACTATGGAGGACTGTGTATATGGAGGACTATGGAGGACTGTGTATATGAAGGACTATGGAGGACTATGTATATGGAGGACTGTGTATATGGAAGACTATGGAGGACTGTGTATATGGAGGAGTATGGAGGACTGTGTGTATGGAGGACTATGTGTATGGAGGACTATGGGGGGACTGTGTATATGGAGGACTATGGGGGACTGTGTATATGGAGGACTGTGGAGGACTGTGTATATGGAGGACTATGGGGGACTGTGTATATGGAGGATTATATAGAGGACTATGGAGGATTGTGTATATGGAGGACTATGGGGGACTGTGTATATGGAGGACTATGGGGGACTGTGTATATGGAGGACTATATAGAGGACTATGGAGGACTGTGTATATGGAGGACACTGGAGGATTGTGTATATGGAGGACTATGGAGGACTGTGTATATGGAGGACTGTGTATATGGGGGACTGTGTTTATGGAGGACTGTGTATATGGAGGACTGTGTATATGGGGGACTGTGTATATGGAGGACTGTGTATATGGGGGACTGTGTATATGGGGGACTGTGTATATGGAGGACTGTGTTTATGGAGGACTGTGTATATGGAGGACTGTGTATATGGAGGACTATGTTTATGGAGGACTGTGTATATGGAGGACTGTGTATATGGGGGACTGTGTTTATGGAGGACTGTGTATATGGAGGACTGTGTATATGGGGGACTGTGTTTATGGAGGACTATGGGGGACTGTGTATATGGAGGACTATGGAGGACGGTGTATATGGAGGACTATGGGGGACTGTATATATGGAGGACTATGGGGACTGTGTATATGGAGGACTATGGAGGACGGTGTATATGAAGGACTATGGGGGACTGTGTATATGGAGGACTATATAGAGGACTATGGAGGATTGTGTATATGGAGGACTATGGGGGACTGTGTATATGGAGGACTATGGGGGACTGTGTATATGGAGGACTATATAGAGGACTATGGAGGACTGTGTATATGGAGGACACTGGAGGATTGTGTATATGGAGGACTATGGAGGACTGTGTATATGGAGTACTGTGTATATGGGGGACTGTGTTTATGGAGGACTGTGTATATGGAGGACTGTGTATATGGGGGACTGTGTATATGGAGGACTGTGTATATGGGGGACTGTGTATATGGGGGACTGTGTATATGGAGGACTGTGTTTATGGAGGACTGTGTATATGGAGGACTGTGTATATGGGGGACTGTGTATATGGGGGTCTGTGTTTATGGAGGACAGTGTTTACGGAGGACTGTGTATATGGAGGACTGTGTATATGAGGGACTGTGTATATGGAGGACTGTGTATATGGGGGACTGTGTATATGGATGACTGTGTTTATGGAGGACTGTGTTTATGGAGGACTGTGTATATGGAGGACTGTGTATATGTAGGACTGTGTATATGGAGGACTGTGATTATGGAGGACTGTGTATATGGGGGACTGTGTATATGGGGGACTGTGTATATGTAGGACTGTGTATATGGGGGACTGTGTATATGGAGGACTGTGTATGTGGAGGACTGTGTTTATGGAGGACTGTGTACATGG
>BLSH010037454.1:7635-23971 GCA_018402905.1 Glandirana rugosa
GATGGAATATGTGGTAGGGGTGCCGTTCCCATACCTGTTTACTAAAAGAGAGTAGAGGTAAGGGGTATTGGTTGCCGTGGTCCGTTCCGACGGGCGATAGCGAGGATTAAAAAAGTGATTAATAGCTCGGGGAGCGTCGAGTATCAGTTTGTGTGGGTGAGTAAAGACCTTAGTTGTGTGTTGTGTTTTATCCGGACATACA
This sequence comes from Glandirana rugosa, assembly GCA_018402905.1. Classification (NCBI taxonomy): domain Eukaryota; kingdom Metazoa; phylum Chordata; class Amphibia; order Anura; family Ranidae; genus Glandirana; species Glandirana rugosa. The sequence goes on from BLSH010037454.1 coordinate 7,838, forward strand.
CCTGCTACACTAGGACTGGGATAGATTGGAGAATGTTAGGGAAGGAGTGGAGATATTTGAAAACCTTGTGAAACCGTGATAAAGAGAGATTCGAGTTATTAAGATTTACAGTTTACGAGGGGTATCCGGAGTTATGACGTTAGTTTTTAGTTTATTACTCGCAGGGAGGTGATTTGGACTCCCAGGTATTGCAAAGCAGAGAGAGGGGCCCATGAGCTGGTAACAGCGCTCATTATTTGATTTTTGATTGCAGTATTGAGGCCTATGGGGAGCATTTGACATTTAGAATTATTGAGCTTAGAGAGAAATAGTGCCAAAGTGTTCCAAAAGTTTATAGAGGTGAGGAAGGGATTGTAAGAGGTTAGATAGGGTCAGGATCACATCGTCCACATACAGGCCTATTTTGTGTTGTGTGTTGATTCCAGAAATGAGTGGGTGTGTTTGACTATGAGCTGCGAGGGGCTCGATAATTAGTGAAAAAATTAGGAGCGATAGCGGGCAGCCTTGCCTGGTGCCGTTGGTTATGGGGAATGGAGATGAGAGAAAATCATTTGTCCATACCCTTGCCGTGGGGATGGTGTATAAGGTAGACATGGCAGATAGGATTCGCCTGGTGAAGCCATACTTTTTCAGAGTTTCCTTCATATAGAGCCAATGTACCCTATCAAAGGCCTTTTCGGCGTCTAAAGATATGAGTAATGCTGGGGTTTTGTGGTGTTCTGCCCATTGGGTAATATCTATAAGCCTGCGGGTACTATCTGAGGTTTGCCGTCCCGGTACGAATCCTACCTGGTCGGAGTGTATTAAGGAGGGGGTAATTTGGGCAATTCTATTGGCAAGGATCTTGGCATACATTTTTGTATCTGAGTTTAGAAGGGAAATTGGGCGGAAGTTGGTGGGAGAGTCCGTTGGTTTCCCTGGTTTGGGTATTGTAACAATTAAGGATTCTAAAAATTCTTTGGGGCATGTACCTGTGTTGCTTATGCGGTTGTATACGTTGGTGAGGTGAGGGGTTAGCACCCGTGAGTGCATCCTGTAATATTCATTTACGAAACCATCAGGCCCTGGTGATTTATGGAGAGGGAGAGAGGGTATTACTTTTTCTATTTCTGTGTCAGAGAAGGAGAGGAACAGTTGTTCAATTTGGTCAGTTGGGATGGTGGGTAAATGAGCGGAATCCAGGAATGTTTTAATAGTGGCGAGATCTGGGGGAGAAAAGGAGGGTGCAGATTGTAGATTATAGAGAGATGAGTAGTATATGCGAAATTGCTCCACGATATCGGCTGGGTTCAGGATTTTGTTTTGATATTCGTCCTTAAGGTATGGGATTTTTGTAGATCTATTTTTCTGTTTATGTTGTTTGGCCAGAAAGACCCCGTGTTTATTTCCCAGTGAGTAGTATGCCAGTCGTAATCTCTTAATATAGAAGTCATAGGAGCGTGTGAAGAGTGTTCCTAGTTGGAGTCATAGGCCTCTGACCTCCTCCTCTATTGCAGGGGAGTATTTGTGTTTATTTTGGGTCTCTAAGGTATGGATATGGGAGTGGATTTGGGTAATTTGTTTAGTACGCTGTTTCTTTTCATGGGCCGCAAGCTTAATAAGGATTCCCCGTAGGGAAGCCTTATGGGCATTCCATAGCACTGTTGGGTCTGTAATAGAACCTTCATTTTCTGTAAAGAAGTTACTAATAGCGGTTTGAATCTGTTTCTGATATGCTGGGGGATTTAATACGGAGGTATTAAGTCTCCATGGGGCGGGCATAGTGCCCGATTTAGTTAGGGTAAGCTCCAGGTAAATGGGAGCATGGTCAGACCAGGTCCTGGAACCGATGAGTACAGATTTAACCCGTTGGAGAGTAAATTTATCCATCAGAAACAGATCGATCCTGGAATATACTTTATGGACAGAGGAGAAAAAAGAATAATCACGTTCTGTGCTGTGAAGACTTCTCCAAACGTCAAAAAGTTCCTCTCTGAAGGCAATTGTGTGTAACGAAGAGCTTGAGGGGTTAGTGGAATCTAAGGATGACTCCATAACCTCATTAAAGTCACCACATATAATGATGGGACGTGACCTCATGGGTTGTAATTTTTTGCAGAGTGGGTTATTAAAAAATCTTTTTTTTTTTTAGCTGCCATCAGGACTCTCTCTTTGGTTTCGTAAAAATGTAGACGGGCTAATACGTCCCTGGGCTTGTCAGCGGGGATGTGAGCGGGCTTGTGGATGCGGTGAGCTCTCTCTATGGTGAGCTCTAATTGCAATAAGGCTGGCACAAGGGAGGCAAACAGCTTCTGAAGGTAAGGTGTCAGATCATTTGTGGGGGTCATTTCTGGGATGCTCCTAATCTTCAGGTTGCACCTTCTTGAGCTGTCCTCTAAAGCGGCCATTTTGGTATGTATGCCCTTAAGTTCTTCAGCTTGGGCCCTGTGTGCGTCCTCCAGTTCATTATAGGCAGTAGCATAGTTATTAAGCTGTTTCTCTACGGTGTCGGTGCGGACCCCTAAATCATTTATCTGACTCTGCATGCGAGACATGGATTTATGTAGATCCTTTTTGAGATATTTTTGGGGTGTAAGCAGCATGAATTTCAATGTGTTCTCAGACACTGGGTTGTCTGTGGGGGGGAGGCTAGCTAAGGATGTTGGTCTTCTGAGCCCTCTCCCTCAGATGTGTCATTGTGGTGAAAAGCAACGTGTTTTTTGCTTACCGGTGCCTGGTGTGTTGGTGAGGCGAAGGGAGAGGGGGCTGCCCTCTTAGAGGAGTCCCTGGTGGCTGTGTCCCTTCGAGGAGCTGTGCAGTCCATTTCGTCCATGTCTTTCTGAGGAGAGGTGCTCTGTGAGGCTCGTGGTGACGCGCTGTGCTCTGAGCCAGAGCCATCTTGGCTGTGAGGAGGCGTGGGGCCTGTGAAGAAATCTGTGAGCTTCCTCGGCTCCGGATTCCGTTCTTACGGGTCATCGCTCCTTGCAGTGCTGGGGGTGTCCTGGAGAGTCGGGGTGACAATGGACTGTGTGCTCTTTTTGTGGCTATATGTCTTCCTGTGGGGCGGAGAGTGGAACTCAGGCAGCCATCTTCGTTCGCGGCCAAGCTCCACCCCCAAAAGGGAGGAGGACAACCCTGCTCACTACCATGGGCCGGGGTTGTGTGGATAAGGCCCTTGTTTTCATCAACATGGGGGCAGTGGCTTACCAAGGTACCCTCCCGATGATAAGGGTATAAGGATTTGTATAGTTCAGGAAGGCCGTACACTTACTACCTCTCTCTTTCCTGGCCAGCTAGCCTGCATGCTCTGATAAGGATGTGTGTGATTTTTTTTTTTTTTTGCTTGATGACATCATTGATCCTATATGGCTATGGCTATACGTGGTCAATGAAGTCACCAGGGATCCTCCAGAGGAGGATTGGAACTATAATTTAGCAGCACATTTTCTTCTTTTGAAATAACACTTTAGTACCTCCTATAAGTGCCCCACTTCACAGGCAGGTTTAGGGCATTCCCCATTCATGTTATTTAAAGGACTTGTGCATTTGTAATGTTTCACTTTAACCACTTACCAACCGGAAGTTTTTCCAGCTTTAGGACCAGAGCACTTTTTGCGATTTGGCGATGCGTCACTTTAACTGACAATTGCGCGGTCGTGCGACGTTGCACCCAAACAAAATTTGCGTCCTTTTTTCCCCACAAATAGAGCTTTCTTTTGGTGGTGTTTGATCGCCACTGCGTCATTTCTGATAACCGCTATAAACAAAAGAAGAGCGACCATTTTGCAAAAAAAACCCACATTTCTTACTTTTTGCTAAAATTCTAATCCAAAAAAATATATAAAAAAACATTTTTTTTCACCGTTTTTGGCCGATTTATATTCTTCCTCATATTTGTGATAAAGAAAAAATTGCAATCGGCGTTTATTGATTGGTTTGCGCAAAAGTGGCTGCGTTTACGGATGATGAGAATTCATTTCTGGGGTTTTTATTTTTTTTATTATTTTTTACTGGTAACGGCGGCGATCTGCGATTTTTAGCGGTACTGCGATATTGCAGGGGACATGTCGGACATTTTTGACACTTTTTTGGGACCAATGACATTTATTCAGTGATCAGAAATTTAAATGTCCACTGATTACTGTATAAATGTCATTGGCAGTGAAGGGGTTAATATGGGGGGGGGGGGAGCTAGGGATTAACCGTGTTCCCTGGGTGTTCTTACTGTGGGGGGGTTGGGCTAACATGGGCATGAGAGATCTAACTGATCCCAGTGACAGGGATCAGTAGATCTCTCATGCCCCTACTAACAGAGCGGGGAACCGCCGTGTTTACATCGGCGGTTCCCCATTCTTTCCCTGTAGCCGCTCATCGCGGCTCGCCGGCAGACATCGGGTCCGCCCGAGCCGCGGGCACACTCCTCAGGAGTTCGGCGGCTGCACGTGCCCCCTAGTGGCTGATTGCAGATCGCCGTCTTTTTACGGCGATTCGCGCTCAGCATCCCGACTGCCGCCGTGAAAACACAGCGCACAGTCGGAAGTAGTTAAGGCTGGGTTCACACATATGCAAATTGGATGCGGGTTTCCAAATTGCAAGACAGGAGAGTGTGACCGGTTCACACAGTTTGGGGTGGCCACGGCCTTTGGTTCTGATTCAGGTGCAAAGTCAGGCAAAAATTTGAACCTGATTCACACCTGAATCAGTGAACAGGGACGCACTGGACCCCCTGCTGTGAACCACAGCCACAGCATATGTGAACCCAGCCTAAGTCTTATTAAAAGGTCCACTCCCCACTGAACTGTACTTTAAAAAAAAAATGTTTTCATTGGTACATATTCCCCTTGGCAGTGCCAAGCTAACCATGTCATTTGTTTACCTACCCCTTACCTATGTAATGACCAGAATAAAAGTTCAAGATTCACCTAAAAATGACCTGAACAAAATAATGGAGTGGGCAACAAATGGCAAACGAGGTTTAATGTGGAGAAATGTAAAGTAATGCACTTAGGGGCAAAAAACATAAATGCAAACTACTCACTAGGAGGAGAACCGCTGGGGGAATCAAGGATGGAGAAAGATCTGGGGGTCCTAATAGATGACAGATTGAGCAATAACATGCAATGTCAAGCTGCAGCTACCCAAGCCGGCAGAATATTAGCATGTAAAAAAAGGGATATACTCCAGGGATAAAACGATTATCCTGCCACTTTATAAAACTCTGGTAAGGCCACATCTGGAGTATTCCGTCCAGTTCTGGTCCTCAGAAGGGATGTGCTGGAGCTGGAGAGAGTCCAAAGAATGGCAACACAACTAATAAGAGGACTAGAGGACCTCAAACACGAGGAACGGCTGAAAACACAACATTTATTCTTGTTGGAGAAGCGACGCTTGAGGGGGGACATGATCTACAAATATCTCAATAGGGATCCCAGCATAGGAAAAAGAATATTTAGTCCAAGGGAGTGTAAGAGGATGCGGGGGTCACACAGTGAGATTGGAGGAGAATCAATTTAATCTTAACCTGCGCAGGGGGTTCTTCACTGTCAGGGCAATAAGGATGTGGAACTCTGTTCCACAATTGGTGGTATCAGCGGGGAGTATGGATATTTTTAAAAGACAGCTCTTGGATGTGCATCTTGGTAAACGCAATATACAGGGATTATGGAAATAATTATAGACACTGACATGTACACCAACACAGGTTGAACTATTGTCTTTTTTTTCAGCCTTAACTACTATGTAACTATGATTTCAGTAGGGTGTGCATTAACATTTGCAGTCTGAGGATATATTGATATGTTCGGTGAATGCCTTGTGAACTAAATTCAAGCACATTCACTCACGCGCACACAAAAGGTAGAGGAATCATTCTATATTTGTAAGCAAATGGGGCCATGTGACGTCAGTGCTTGCTGAGGGTGCCTGCCGCAACCACATCCTTAGCAACCATTGGCATCACCCAGTCCATTCATATACATGGCCACGATTGCTGCTCGATTAGCAACCATTGATAGCAGGAAGCTCATATGTTTGTCCACACCGAAAAACATAAACCATTTGGCTTACAGTTAGACTGTACAGGGCTCCATGATTTTAATGGTGGCCCTTTCATTCTTCCTACATCCCATGCATGCCCCTTCCTCTTACATTCCCTCCACCAACTTCCCCCTTCACTGCATCTCCTGAGCCCTACATCCCCTGTGTGTATAGCCCTCTAACACCCCTTCCCCTTTCATCCCATTCCATCCCCCACACCCTCTGCACACCCTTACATTTTCTTCCTGAATACAATAATCCAATTCCAGAGGTGAGCAGAACAGAAAAGAAAAATAAGGAAAAGTTATCACAATTTGTACATTTTCAGGCTTGCTGCTGCCCCCTTTATCCCCCCCCTCCCCCATGTGCCAACCCATATGAGTGCCACTATGGGAAATACCCCCCGGCCAATGCTCAAATAATACAGGTATCTAAAGATACTCACAGTAATTGAAGAGGACACCGGTGAGGATGAACATAATCAGGAAAGCCAATATTAGGAGGACCCCCAGGATCAGTATCACCTGGTGCTGTGTACTCTTGGACACTAGAATCATTACAAACAGAGAGGATAGTGAATAACCCTGCGTGTATCTGCCGGTATAATAATCCTCCAGAATTCTTATCTCACATAAAGACATTTTATTTTAATCCTGGATCATCTGTGTTATATATCCCATTGTCATTGTATAAATGTTTTTGTTCTTTGACAGCTGCAGGTCTCATTCCAGCATCCTGGTTTTGGTCATGATGCATCCATGTCTGTCTGTCCACCCACAAGGTGATTGATATGGCCAGTCTCTGGGTGGAGACCAAACCTGATTTAAGCCAGCCAAGCTTGCAGTCTCTTGTGATATTGGGTTTTTTACACTCTCCAAGCTCCCTGTTTGTCTTCCCTGCTCTGCTAGATTGGATTCCCTCGTTGACAACCTCGGATCGGATATTGGACTATTCTCTGAACTCTGCCTGCCTTTTGAATATTGACTGACCTTGACTATTCTGAACCTTGCCTCCCTTGTAACTGGACCTTGAACCACTCTGCCTATCTGCCAACGGCAAGTATCTCTTTGCTCTACTCAGTTCTTGCCTGTGCTGGCGTGGTAGCCAGGCACTATAGTATTGTGTATAAGTCCTTGCCGAATTTGCTGGTGTTCTATCAAAAAGTACATCCCCTTTGGATAATGCCTCAGATGATCTGCGCATGCGCAGGATGCAAGGTCACTCAAGCTGATATGCTGAACAGCTGGCATGACATCAACACTGCACATGTGCAGATCGTCGGATCCATCACCTGACGATCAGCAAAAGGAGAATGTAATTGTCAGATTCTGCCGGCCTCTCTGCTCATGCAGGAGAATTGACCAATCATGTGACAGCAGATATTGGTGTGTTGCACGATTACATTCTCCATTTGCAGTTCATCGGATAATGCCTCTGACTATCTGCACATGCGCAGTGTTGACACCATGCGAGCTGACCAATAGGGCTAGGAAGGGCTGTAGGAGAAATTCCCCCTCTAGCAACTAATAGCTCACAGTGATTTCAGCTAGTTAATTAGATATGATCTAATTGACTAGTCACTTAAACCAGCCTAGGTGACCAGATAATTCACCCCTACAACCCTGAATACAAAATATCGTACAATACAAATGATTATAAGGATAAAACATAACATCTCACAATAGTTCCATCATAAGTTAACATGGTCAAAAGTTTAGTCTCATCTACAAGAAATTATCAGACAGACAGAAACAATAGAACAATGGGAATGACCTATTTAACAATAAACACATAATAAACCCCACCCCACCTCAGACTATCTGGCAAAAAAGGCTATGAGACAAACCCCTACAATATTCCAGCAGTCTGAAAAGGTGGAATTCATTTATCTCCTTATATGAAACTTATCATCCCGTCCCCGTCAACTCTTCTCTACTTCGTACTCCACTGCCTCCACCCACCATCTCACTCACTACCCAAGAGATCGCCAATCCCTTCAAACTGAAGATTGATACAATTCGCAAGGAGATCTCTACTGTTCAGATACCCTCTACGCTTTACACTTCATACCCACAGGTTCAATCATTACTTCCCTCTCTCAACCCCACCACTATAGACGAGGTTGCTAAACTACTTGCCAATGTCCATCTCACCGCCTGCCCTCTGGATCCTATTCCCTCGCAAATGCTACGTTCACCCTCTGGCTCTATTCTACACTCTCTAACCCACATCTTCAATCTCTCCCTCTCTTCTGGCATCTTTCCCAAATCTCTAAGACATGCATTAGTTAGCCCCATACTTAAAAAGCCCTCCCTGGACCCATCCAATCTTGACAACTTCCGCCCCATCTCCTTGCTCCCCTTTTTATCCAAACTCCTTGAACATCTGGTCTACAACCGACTTTGCCACCACCTTGCTGATAATGGCCTTCTTGATCCCCTTCAGTCTGGTTTTCGTCCTCAATACTCCACAGAAACTGCTCTCCTAAAACTAACAAACGATCTACTAACGGCCAAAACCAATGAACACTTTTCTGTACTCCTACTCCTGGACCTCTCTGCTGCCTTTGATACTGTTGACCACCCCCTCCTCCTCAAAAAACTCCACACTTTTGGTCTCCGTGATTGTACTCTTCGCTGGTTCTCCTCCTACTTATCCAACCGCACCTTTAGTGTTACTTACAATTCAACTTCCTCCTCTCCTCTTCCTTTCTCTGTTGGGGTCCCCCAAGGTTCTGTCCTTGGACCGCTCCTATTCTCAATCTACACCTCATCCCTGGGTCAGTTGATAGCCTCCTATGGCTTCCAATACCACCTTTACGCTGACGACACCCAAATCTATTTCTCTACCCCACAGATCACTCCCGCCGTCTCCTCACGTATCACTAATTTACTAACAGATATATCAGCCTGGATGTCTCACCACTTTCTCAAACTCAATCTATCCAAAACCAAACTTATAATTTTTCTTCCCCCATATGCCCCTTCCCCTTATCTCTCTGTCAAAATCAATGGCACAACTTTAACCTCCCTGGCGGTATGATTCTGTCTGGAATTTTGTACCAAAAGCGGTACAATTTTTTGCATGGAAATTTGGTGATATGTATTATAGGCCTGCAATTCTTAGTAACTACTTACTTAAACCTGACCAAAACAAGACTCTAGTAGACATTCCAGATGTGATAAATTTGAAACACAAATGCATAAATTATAATCTAATCAATAATATAATTTTATTCAATAATGCAATGAAAAATAATGAAATTTGTCAAACAAAGAAATTGCAAGGGTCCTCAAGCTATCATTGTTTTTTTTTTGCGAATATATAAATTTAAAAAAAAATAAAAAACATTAAAAATTGGGAAAAAATGCAAATAAAATAAATAAAACTTTTAGAATGTCCAGCTAAAATATTAAAAAGTGAAATTTCACTTTCAGCTCAGCTGATCCAAAAGCGCATTTGTAGGACAGCGCTTTTTTGATGCCATTTTCAAAGGCTTTTATTTGTCACAAATGACAATGGTAAGGGGCACTGAAAGGGCACTGTGTCTGATACTAAGGTTAATACAGTGTAATCCTCTCAGATTACATTGTATCACCTCCTTTTTATGTGTTTGTGTTTGTGCAACATTTGAATTTCCCTCCCAGTTCCACTCCCATGCACCATTGCTGCTGCAGGGAACGGAACCAGGAAGTCACCAGAGCGACAGACGGCGTGGCGGGGATCCCGGCGGCGATCACAGCAATGGGAGATCATCACTGGATCGCCAGGAGAAGGTAAGGAACCCCGCTGCAGGCTCTGCACATCTACCCCGAGCGTGACTCGGGGATACCGATCTTAGCATTTAAAAATCACCCCGAGTCACGCTCGGGAATACCGGTAAGGGAGTTAAACCCATCCCCGCATGCCAAGGTCCTAGGTGTAGTTCTGGACTCTGAACTCTCCTTTAAGCCCCACATCCAATCACTGTCCAAATCTTGCCGCCTCAACCTCCGCAACATCTCCAAAATACGCCCCTTTCTAACCAAGGACACAACAAAGCTCTTAATCCACTCCCTGGTCATCTCTCGTCTTGACTACTTAACTCCCTTCTCATTGGCTTACCTCTACATAGGCTATGCCCCCTCAAATCCATCATGAATGCTGCTGCCAGATTTATCCACCTTACCAATCGCTCTGTGTCTGCTACCCCTCTCTGTCAATCCCTCCACTGGCTCCCATTCACCCAACAAATTAAATTCAAAATACTAACAACTACTTACAAAGCCATCCACAACTTAGCCCCCAGCTACATCACTAACCTGGTCTCTAAATACCAACCTATTCATTCTCTTTGTTCCTCTCAAGATCTTCTGCTCTCTAGCTCCCTCATCACCTCCTCCCATGCTCGCCACCAGGACTTTTCCAGAGGCTCTCCAATCCTATGGAACGCCTTACCCCAACCTGTCCGATTATCTTCTACTCTATTAGCTTTTAGATGATCCCTAAAAACCCCCCTCTTCAGAGAAGCCTATCCTACCCACACCTAACAACTGTGTTCTCATTTTCTCCATCAGCTCATCCCCCACAGTTATTACCTTTTGTCCCTTTTGACCCTCCCTTCTAGATTGTAAGCTCTAGCGAGCAGGGCCCTCTTATTCCTCCTGTATTGATTTGTATTGTAATTGTACTGTCTGCCCCCATGTTGCAAAGCGCTGTGCAAACTGTTGGCACTATATAAATCCTGTATAATAATAATCTCCATATATTTCAGAGGGACATTGTTCATAAATATTACTGTCCCAAGTGAAGGAGCCTCTCCAGCTTTCAACACAAACCACCCATATAAGACACAGGATAACAGGGATAACAGGAAATACTGAGTCCGGGTGGTTGTACTGTGACTCTGGTTAGGTCAGACCAGACTGGGCTTCTCTGTCACCCTGTGCTCCTAATAGACACAGGGAGACTTACACATAAGAAGGGCCTGGGGAACCAAAAATGGACTTTCCCAACCTCTCTAAGATAAGCTTGGTTCCGCAGGGCCCCCACCCAAAGTAACTCCCGTCACAAGAAGCGTGACATTCATCATGTTATTTCGTATATGTCATGCAGTATACAGTATATCATATTTAGGTGTGACATTTATACTGAGGCACCACAACCAATAAGATGCTGGCTTTTATTACCTATATGCAGGTATACTAAAGAGGTGATATCTGATTGGTTGGTCTGGTTTATAGAGTCAGTATAGCAGTATTAGTATTAGTAGGCATGTAAATGGAGACTTGGGTCCTCACTCAGCTGTCTATAATGGATGAAGAGGATACCGCTCATTATAAAAACTTACCTTTGTATTTTGTTGTATACTTAATTATCGGTCCATTGGGATCACTCAAACCGATATATGAATCTTCCTCACAAAGTTGATCTATAGAGGAACAGAGACCTTTATACAGTATGAAAACCTAAGATTTCGGGGAGTATATTCAGGCAATGCAATGCAGATATAATGGAGCTCTGAGAGTGCAATTTATACTCTCCACTCAATATTCCTCCCCTCAGATTGATGAAACCTTCTCAGCCTAGGTAAAGTCCCTAACAATAAGAAATATTCAGCGCACACAAAAACTATTAATGAGACGAATGTAGATTGCAAGCTGAACACAGAAAAGGCAATTCGAGAACCTTCTTACAAAGTCAAATAATCAAAAATTTAGTGCAGCGCAAACAGTCTCTAAATCTATAATGGTATGTTGCATAATGTTCTTTAAAGATGAGAGCAGTCTCAGATATCTTGTAAAGAGCAAACAGCGTATCCCAGTGATGAAAGGTGCCAAATCTTAAAAACATGCAGGTGAGGGAACACGTGGATCCTGCCACCAAAGACACTCTCAGCCTCTCACCTCATCTACTCGACCCCCAGGAGACCTCTCACGCTGAGGAAGTCCACGCCTACCGGACGTAACACGTACGGAGTTGAAGCCACGCCAGTTGCCAGTTTGCACCGCTGCCCTTTTTCTTATCAACTGTTTATTTACTGACACCAGTGGAGGTGTCGTATAATGTGAGTACATTTCTTTGAATAAATGAAAGCCTTTTAATATACGGAGAGCACTAGATTTGTTTTTATTTTTCCACTTATAATACCCGTGCCGTGACATCTCCCCTGGACGCACCTTGGAAGTACCTGACTGGGTCATCTAAGATCAGACGATCTCACTGCAGGGAGATTTTTACATGCTGTGTGACCCCTGGGGGGTCGAGTAGATGAGGTGAGAGGCTGAGAGTGTCTTTGGTGGCAGGATCCACATGTTCCCTCACCTGCATGTTTTTAAGATTTGGCACCTTTCATCACTGGGATACGCTGTTTGCTCTTTACAAGATATCTGAGACTGCTCTCATCTTTAAAGAACATTATACAACATACCATTATAGATTTAGAGACTGTTTGCGCTGCACTAAATTTTTGATTATTTGACTAGGTAAAGTCCCTGACAGGAGATCAAGGATGACTATACATGATAAAAGCTTTTTTGAAAAAAACTCTACTGTTACTGTATATTCCGATGCCAGGAATGCATCCATGGAGACTTGTAGACTAAACAAGAGTTCCACCTTATTATTTAACCAACAATACATAATATGATAGATGGACCCACATAATCTATATTTATGAATTTTAGGCATTTAGCAGAATTACATAATATTTTTTAGGCAGAGATTATTAAAAAATAATATTATTATCATAAAGTATGTGATACCTCAGACCGACCTCTAGTGTTAAGATGGAAAATAGGGGCTATGCTTGAGGAACAGATCCATTTCCTGCATTTGTGTTTAGGGGTTTTCCTTTTTTTTCCAATGATTGCTTTTCTTGTTATTATTTTTCAATTTAAAAAGTGCAACATTAAACAAAAATACTTTGTTTTATTTTGTATAGAACTCTGCAATGCTAATAATGATACATCTTCTGCACTCAAGTGTGGCACCAATGCTGTGGGAAGACCTTCTCTTTTTGAGGCATCTCAAGTACATGGTCTCCATCCTCTGATATGCACTAGGCCTTGCTGGCCTCCTTAGACTGGGGGATCCATGTGCATTACATGCAAAAGGACAAAAGAGGGTGCACCAGCCTCGTGCATTGATCAAGACACCATTTATTTTCAACGTAAAAATAGGTAATATACCTGGAAATGGTTTGTCACAAATCTCAAGAAGAAATAACCAGTACCCATGTATTCACCTCCAGATGGACTAGGAAGAAGTCACAAAGTCCTGCAGACGATGACAGAGCCCCTTCTTCTTCAGAGCTGAATGTCTGCTGCCCTCCATATTTTCTTATGTACCACCTAAGTATCAGAGATCTAACCTCTAGCTCAGTGGTCTTTAAACTCAAGCCCAGGGGCCGGGTGTGGCCCTTCACTTCCTTTTACACTGTCAACAGCATTGGGATATAGTTCCTGCCACTCAAATCTTCCTACTGACACCAACAGAATAGTACTGTTCCTCCCAATAACACCAATGGTGGGGCACTATTCCTCCCACTGACACAAACCATGAGGCACTATTCCTCCCAATGACTCCAACAATGGGACACTATTCCTGCCATTGACACTACTGATGGGGCACTATTACTCTTACTGACACCAATGTTGGGGCACTATTCCTCCCACTGATACCAATGATGGGGCACTATTCCTTCCACTGACACCAATGTTGGGGCACTATTCCTCCCACTGATACCAATGGTGGAGCACTATTCCTCCCAATAACACCAAAAATGGACTCTATTCCTCCCACTGATATTTAAGGGGAACTATGCGCCATTTTTTTTTTTAATGCCGTGGGGTCCACCCCAAAATCCATACTAGACCTTTAACTGAGCATGCAACCCAGCGTCCCCCTTTCTGAATCATACCAGGCCACGTGTCCTCAACATGAGTGCTAGGGTGCTTTGGGGTGTGGGGGCTCCCTGGGCTGTGGTTGTGGGGGTCTGCGGGCAGGGGCATATCAGAATCAGGAAGCCACCTTTAACAAGGGGGCCCCCGGATCCCACCCCCCCCTATTTGAATGAGTATGGGGTACAATAAATAAAGCAGGAGACAGTTTTTGACAATTCCTTTTTTATTTAAAGTAAAAAACAATGTCCTCCCTGATGTAGATCCATTGGCAATCACGTTGCCAAATGCACCACCGGACCAGAAAAAAGAAAAAAAAAATAACGTTCCACCGTCAATTAAGACAAAGTGCCAAATGCCTGACTTACCGTTTGACAGCTCTTATGTAGGTGAGGGATGGAGCCCCCTGGTGATTTCACCTGGTGGCACGGCCCCTTGTGACATCACCAACTGCTGCATGCTGGATCAATGGCATCACAAGGGGTGGTGCCACCAAGTGATGTCACCAGGTGGCACCACCCTTACCTACCAACTGTCAAATGGCAAGCCAGGCATTTGGTGGTTTGCTTTAGTTGGCAGTAGAACTTTTTTTTTTTTTTGGGTTCGGCAGTGCGGCGGGCTTTGTGATTGATGATAGATTTAACCAGTTCCCATCCGGGCCATTTCTGGCACTCCTCTCCTACATGTAAAAATCATCATTTTTTTTGCTAGAAAATTACTCAGAACCCCCAAACATTATATATATTTTTTTTAGCAGAGACTCTAAGGAATAAAATGACGATCATTGCAACTTGATATTTGCACAGGAATTTTTTAAACGCGTTTCGTTTAGTGAACTAAAAAAATACAAAACAGTGAAGTTAGCCTATTTTTTGTATATTATAAAAGAGGATGTTACGCCAAGTAAATTGATACCCAACATGTCACGCTTTAAAATTACGAACACTCATCCCCATAGGCGACGCTTTAAAAATTTTTGCAGGTTGCATGTTTAGAGTTACAGGTCTAGTGCAAGAATTGTTTCTCTCGCTCTAACGCATGCGGCGATACCTCACATGTGTGGTTTGAACACCGGTTACATATGTGGGCGGGGCTTACGTATGCGTTCGCTTCTGTGCGCGAGCACGCGGGGATGGGGGCACTTTAATTTTTTCTATTATTATTTATTTTACTTTTTTGTTATTTTTACACTGTCTCTTTAATTTATTTATTTTTTGATCACTTTTATTCCTATTACAAGGAATGTAAACATCCCTTGTAATGGGAATAGTGTGTGGCAGGTCCTCTTTATGGAGAGATGTGGGGTCAATATGACCTCACATCTCTCCTGCAGGCTGGAAAGACTGAGATCAGAAAAAAAAATCCAATCCCAGCCTTTCCAGCCGTGATCAAGGCTTTGTTTACTAAAGCCGACCCGGATGTGAAATCATAACGTCGCGCCCGGGCCTCCGAGGGTCATAGAGATGACTGGTGACCAGATGCTCATCAGTCATCTCCCTGACAAGCTTTCGGTGGCAACGGATCTCTTCTCCCTGCCGCTGATCATACGGGCGGCCCGGGAGAAGCACCAAATGGCGGCGGGGGGGTGTCCCATTCCGCTGCCTATAAGAATGATCAAGCGGCTGAACTGCCACTATGATCATTCTTATGGTGTAGGGAATCGTCAGCCTGAAAGAATGATATCTGGATGGTGCTTGTAGCTGCTGGCACTGTTCAGATATCACCCCTCAAAGTCCAGGATGTCCATGGACGCCCTATGGGCGTGCAGTGGTTAAACAGTTTTTTAATTTTTAATAAAGAAATAGTCAAAAACTGATTCCTGTTTTATTTATTTTTTTATTTATTAGGTGAACCCAATATTCATTCACATGAGGGGGTGGAATTTGGAGGCCCCTTGTTAAAGGAGGCTTCAAGATTCTGATAAGCCCAATGCCTGCAGACCATCACAACCACAGCCCAGGGTTATGGGGAAGAGACCTTTGTCCCCATCAACATGGAGACGAGGTGTTTTGGGGCAGGGGACACCCCTGCCTCAAAGACCCCTGCCATATTGAGGACATGTGGTGGTATGCCACCTTTCCTGACATGCCAGGCTACATGCTCGGATAAGGGTCTGGTATAGATTTGGGGGGGCACGCTGGTTCTTTTTTTTTACATAAGGGGGATATGATCTCCATGTATAAATACATAAGGGGGGATATGATCTCCATATATAAATACATAAGGGGGATATGATCTC
>BLSH010037470.1:32589-44746 GCA_018402905.1 Glandirana rugosa
CCAAGCCCAAGACCCAAGACCATAAAATAGTGCGTACAACTTATCGACGTCCCGTCGGTTAGTTGTTCGTAAAGTGACCAAAACAGGTAGTGTTTAACGTCGTGGGTTTTGTTAATATTTAACATTCTCTATTTTTATATATGTCAGACAAGTCTTTGTTTACAAGTTATTTTAAAATTTTTTACTTTAGACATATATTTATAAAGGGTGTTGAGTAACCAAGTACACACAATTCACGTCAAGTTCCAATATTCGACACATATTCACAAGTTTAGGTGTTGACAAGACTACAGTTGTGGGAAATATTTATATACAGATTTCATTTTTTAAAATTTTATTGAACATTTGTTTCTGAACAGACTGTATATATTTTTATCTCTTACAATTTATAATTGTTTTGGGTGCTGCAATTTGTGATGGACAAAACCAGTGAAATGCTTGTTGATTGGCTGCCCTGCAGCTATTCAACATGCGTGATAAAATACCAGAACCCAGAACCCGAACCCGGACTTTTTCTCAAACGTTCGGGTTTGGATCACAGACACCTGAAAGTTCGGTACGGACCCGAACGTTACAGTCTGGGTTCGCTCAACTCTAATGTTCACCTATTTGATGGTGCTTCTCTTTTCTCCACAACAAAGTCTTAGTTGTTTCAATTAGGTGCAATTGGGACACATCTATTGTTTCTCCTTATTCCTAGTAAATGAACCCCACACTGTGCCCTAGCACACATGTGTCCTGTAGTTTCTTTACAGCCTTTCCACATGCAACCTTATGTAAAGAAGTTTCAGGACACACGTCAGTAGCATTTAATAGTAAAACTATTTTCCTCTGCTACCCCCAAAATACATAAGATACACAGCATTTTGCAACCTAAAGGACATTCAGTAAGGATTCATATTACATTTAGTAGACTAGTGACTTTAAGCCCTACAGTTGATTGCAAGGGTGGTGAACAGTTGCATTAGCTCACCATTTCCACAAACTATAACTGTTTTGGATTTGCCTTGAACCCATGCTTGACCCAAAGAAGCAGAATCTCAAACCTAACACCAACATCTCTTTTTGCCCCTGCAAACTTACAGCCCCAGCAGCCAAATAAATATAAACTTTCTGTATCTCTATTATACTTTGAGTTGATTCCAAAGTAACTGTTGAAGATTTTTGAAAGATATAGAAATAAGAACTTTGACATTTTGCAGTTCTCTAACTTTTAAAATCAAATATAAAGTAAAATCCTTGTTTTAACATATTAAGGAAAAATCACGGTCCTATACTGGCAGTTCACTTTATATTGCTTTCCTAAAATAGCAAACCAATTTAATTTTTACTTGGGTATAGAAGAAGTAATATAAAGCTTGTCATTCTTAGAATCCTTTTTACTTCCTAATGCAGTTTCATTTTTCACAATTAGCACAGTCCCTACTGGCCAGAAGACCAATGAAACCATTGGCAGCAAAATTCTTAATTTCTGTGTGTAGACCAGTAAGTGCAGTTGTTGGTGATTTATTCCTCAGGGACTTGTCTAGAACCATTATAGCCATGGATTAACGTTGTATGCCCTGTAAACAGAATGTTGCAATAAAATAGCCTATTAGAGGTGCATAGAGACACAACTGCGTTTCACATCCCTTTATTGAATTGAATTTACAGTAATGTACTTCAAAGAAGCATAAGACAAAATAGATGAGGTGATGAAATAATTATTCTGCTATGGCACAAAGTTATTCATCAAAAATATCCCTTATATTCGTATAAGTCATCTGTAAATAATATGGTCTAATCCTCCATGCTGCAATAATCTCCTTCTCTTAGGCCCATAGCTTTCACTCAATGTTCACATTGAGTTAATGTTGAACACGTTTCCCATAGCTCATGGTATTTGGCTGGAAACCTGAATTATGAATTGGACTGAATTCCATTCTTTATTAGATGTTAAAGTCAAAAATAAATTAGTTATACCTTTTATTTGTTAATGACAATTGTTTATTGTAAAAAAAAAAAAAAAGTTGTGGGGTCTCCCTTAAAATTCATGTCAGACTGATTTTAAGAGAAACTCCCACAAAAAAAAAAAAAACAAGAAAAGAAGCGCAGTGTCATCCCCAAAACCCATATAAGACCATTATCCAAGCACATACAGGTTCTACCAACCATCCCTCCCATGTGAATGATTAAGAAGTACATAGTATCCCTACTCATTCACAAAAAAAAAACGTAATTAGTGCAAAATACACCACACACTTTGACAAGACCTTTATTAAAAATAACCTTAAAATAATGTCCAATTGTCAATTACAGCATCTATTGATGCAGATCCTTGTCAATCATGATTAACAATCACTGGTCTCGCTGGTGGCCCAACCGGTGTCTCCCAGCGCTTCCAGGATCTCAGCTCTCTGTCTGCAGTGTATAGAGGCTTCACATGTTCCTGGATGGTGTCACTTCCGGGTGCACATCAGCGGATATGTCGTTTTGCGTTCGGAGCAATTTGTGCTCCCTCTTCAGGCTGGATGGAGTTTTTAATGCTAGGCTTAGAAGGCACCACTTTCTTCTTCCTTTTTAGCTTCATCTTAAGGCATCCTGTGCATTTTTGGACATAGCTGTCAGAGAATCCCTGTGAAACGGCTGGTACGCAGATGTGCGCATGCATGTATTTCCCAAAGAACGGCTAACAGGCGCACGCGTGCGGGAACTCATGAGCGAGTACGCGCATGCGCGCAGACGCGATTGCACTTGTTGTGAAATGGGCTATTTAAAGGGAGCTCATTCCCATATTCTTTGCTGACTGATCTTCTGCATGCTCTCCTTGTTGCTGACCTGGCATGTCCCTGACCCTGGCTTTGGATTCTGCTTCTGTTCTGCTGTTTACCTTTGACCCGGCTCCATTCCTGACCTTGGCTCTGCACATGACTTGGTACCCTTCTGCCCATCTGTTGACAAACCCGGCTAATCCTGAGACTCCGCTTCTGCCTCTGATCCTGGCTCCCGTTACTGCTGGAGTGATTGCTTGGCTGTCTGCTGCACAAGCTCTGTACACCACTGCATGTTCCAGCCTTCAGAGCCCTGACAAGTGGCCTATTCAGAACCATCAACATAAGCAGAGTGCCCCTTTAATCTGGACCAGTCCTCCAAACATTGCTGTTGTTCCTGCTCTTCTGCTTCCACGGTCTCCTTGGAGTCGCATTCCCTGCTGCAGGTTCTGCAATCAACACCAGGCACTCGTGTCCCTCCTGTCCCTCGGCACTCTGTCTCATCTTCATTGGGGCTAGGGCGGGAGATATAATAGAGGTCGACCTGGTCAATTCTGTCTCCTATCAGTTACGTGACAAAAGCACCCTCCGTCACCATCTTCAGGGGTACTCTGCACTTAGCCGCAAGGGGAGCCCTCACGTCACCTCAGCCTCCAGTCAGGTACGTGACATATGGTAAGCATTATTAAAGTTTGGATACCAATGCCAACTGCAAACCATATTGAGGTCAATGGGAGCTAAATGTAAAAAAATAGTAATGTTCATTATCCAGGCTAATAGGCAAAGGATTGTCAAGCAAATAGCACGGGGGGCTGGGCACTACCGTGGGGGACATGTACTAAAGCAAAAAAAATAAAAATTTTGTTTGGCAGGTAGCAGTAATTATAGTAGTGGCTGCATTGAAACATTAAAAATGCAAAATTCGGGTGACGTGGCCAGCACATGATTGGGATGGAAGCTTAGTCCTGGAATTCTGATGGCCGACAGGTGATTACAGCACTAAGTGGCTCAAATTGGTCTGCATGGCTGTTGTCCCAGAAGGAAGCCTCTTCTAAAGATGATGCTCAAGAAAGCCCACAAATAGTTTGTGGAGGACAAACAGACTCAGCGCATGGATTACTGGAACCATGTCTTGTGGTCTGATGAGACCAAGATAAACTTATTTGATTCAGATGGTGTCAAGCGTATGTGGCGGTAACCAGGTGAGGAGTACAAAGACAAGTGTGTCTTGCCTACAGTCAAGCATGGTGGTGAGAGTGTCATGGTATGGGGCTGCATGAGTGCTGCCGGCACTGGGGAGCTACAGTTCATTGAGGGAAGCATTAATGCCAACATGTACTGTGACATTCTGAAGCAGAGCATGATCTCCTCCCTTCGGAGACTGGGCCGCAGGACAGTGTTTCAACATGATAACAACCCCAAACACACCTCCAAGAAGACCACTGCCTTGCTAAAGAAGCTGAGGGTAAAGGTGATGGACTGACCAAGCATGTCTCCAGACCTAAACCTGATTGGGCATCTGTGGGTCTCTAACATCCACCAGCTCTGTGATGTCATCATGGGGGGTGGAAGAGGATTCCAGTGGCAAACTGTGAAGCTCTGGTGAACTCCATGCCCAAGAGGGTTAAGGCAGTGCTGGAAAATAATGGTGGCCACACAAAATATTTACACTTTGGGCCCAACTTGGGCGTTTTCACTTAGGGGTGTACGCACTTTTGTTGCCAACGGTTTAAACATTAATGGCTGTGTGTTGAGTTATTTTGAGGGGACAGCAAATTTACACTGTTATACAAGCTGTACACTCACTACTTTACACTGTAGCAAAGTGTCATTTCTTCAGTGTTGTCACTTGAAAAGATATAAAAAATATTTACAAAAATGTGAGGGGTGTACTCACTTTTGTGAGATACTGTACATCTCTTTGGAGGGAAGCCTACCTTAATAAATGTGACGCGCTGCACATCCACAAATTGAATTTTCACCAACTGACCTCTCCAAGGTGTTTCCCTAATGTTTTTACAGCTAACATGCTGGCAAAAAAGAGAGAAGTTATGGCCACTCAAAGATACGGTTACCTTCCAGCTACATTATGATATTATTGACCCTGTGGATTCTTGAATTATCCTGGAGTGTGACTTAAAATCTACTCATTACACCATAGTGAATGACTACCAAACATTCATCAGTTATGCTTTCTGAATAATTTGATGCACAAAGTGAAAAATGTTCAACGAGGATCTCATATAAAATATGGGGAATTTAACGTAATCCCAGAACCTCATATGGAATCCTCTACCAGTCATAACACATATTCAAGGATAGATATTTTCCTTGTGGACAAATGGCTGCTCCGAAAATTTTCTGATTCCTCTATCAACGACATTACATGGTTGGATCATGCATCAATATCTCTTGCAGTTTGAGATTCGTTCTCACCAATATCTACCCTTTTTATGGTGAATCAAGCAGTTCTTGATGCAATCTCCTTCCACGAGAAAAAACTTTAGAGAGTCATATGTGGGAGTTCTTTCAATTTAAATTATAAGTTCACCTTTAAATGAAAAATAAATAAATGTACATTTTTTGCAGATAAAAAAAATGTGTATTTATTATTTTGTTTTTCTTAGGAGCCTGTAAAACATTGCATCCATAATCAACAGATCACGGGTGCAATGTCCAGCTCCTGCAGACTGTTAGTGTAGCTGCCTGCATGTACTCAGTATGGGCAGACAATTACTGAATGACAGGAAGCTTGATGGACTATGAGAGCACTCATTAGAGCCCTCACAGTTCATTGAGAACTACAAGCCATCAGCTGACGGAGCTTATAGGCATTAATTTAAAGAACCCTATTAATGGATGATGTGGCCCTGTGGGCAGAGCCCTGCATGACTGTGCTCTTTTCTGTGACAGCAGGTGCAGAGAGAAGATCCCCAGTCACGGGGAGGGGGGATTTGGGGGAGGCTACAGGAGTGGGAACATGTTAAATGTCCCACCCTAAAGATGGGTGTAACATGTAACATGTTCCCAAAGGTGAGCCTTTAACTCTAAATCGGTTGACAATCCTTTTAACCTTGAGGAAAGCCCACAAGGCCTTTATACATGGTATTGTTGGGTATTGGGGAAGAGGAAGAGGCAGCAGCAAATAGAACAAATTACCTCTAATATTAGGGTTCTTGAATTTCAGAATAAAGCACAACCTAGTTTTGTGCTGGGTTTTAAACGCACACACCATACATATGAGCTTAGGCTTATTCTACTAGTTTTCTTTTAGAAAACAACTAGGTGTCTAAAAAATGTCCTTCTATGCCACAGGGAATAGGATGTGGAAAATTTTAGCCCTATGACTCCAAGGTCACTGTATGAAAACAAGAATTTCCTATTTATACCACTCAAGCAGCAACAATAACATATTGTAGACACCTTCAGTTGCTACTATAGCTCTTTATATAACCTTTAAAATGATGGTTCTGTAGTACAATCCTTCTCAACCCACACTTAAAAAATCTTAAACTCCATAGAACTGGCTATTTGCTAGACTAATAAGTAGGAGATTGTCATACAAATGACACATGGACCCAGAAGACATATACCAAACCAACAAAAATGTTTTCAAAGATTTCAAAAGATTCAGTTCTCACTAGACTTTGATGGGGTGCAGCAAGTACGTATCTTTTTGTAAAAATTATCACAAAAACAAACCTTTTCCCCCATCTTCTAAAGTTATATGGTGATGATTCAATAGGAAAACATGCAACTTTATGCAAATAGGTAAAACATTCGGAGTGTAAGGAAAATGTAATTCAATTTGTAATGTTTGGAATCAGATAACAGCATATGATTAAACAAATGCATAAGGCTTTTGCATTAACACACCTTATGGATTCCCAAACACACAAAGTTCTGAACATTCATCTTTCAATGGTCTATCCTAATTATAACTGTTTACTTTTGGCAGCATTTTAATCCCACCAGATTTTTATTCCCTAATATTTAAGTCTGCCAAACAAGTCCATCTGCAAGCACTAAAAGAATGGTAAAATTGAGTTTAACACCACATCCACAGCTTAACTATTTGGAACTGATGATCAGCAAGCGAAGTAAACACAAGAGATCTTGAAAACTACTCTGCAAAAAACAAAAAAAACAAACATGATTTTCATTGCTGCACAACAGGAAAGGTTAACTCAAATTTTGGGGAATTAATCCAACATATTTTTATATTCTTTGAGTTGATTATTCATTTTATTCTGCATATGTTTCTTTTAAATTAAATGTCATTTTTAATTAATTTACAAATGTCAAATTCAACACTGGTAAGCTTTCAACACAAAATGCTGATAAAGTTTTCCCAATGTGTTTGAAAATATTTTTTTTTTTTTTGTAAATGTGTCGTCTTGGTTCTAACATGGCAGAGAAAAAAATAAATGACTGTATTCAATAACACAACTTTAGTAGCATTTCATGACAACAAATCAAAAATAATATCAGTAGTTGAGATCAGGCAGGGCAATATAACTGGTTTTAGTTCTGTTAAAAAATGGTTTTAGATGGGTTGCTTACAATTGCTGTGCAATGCTACTTATTTATTTCCAGTGGTGGCTGGTGGATTTTAGGGGAGGAGGGGCAGCAATGCCCAGCAAGCACCCTGACATCACCCCCCCACTGAGTGCCGCGTTGGCAGGGGGTGGTGGATTAACCCTTCAGTGTTCCAGCCATGGCACGGGACTTGCTCATCCGAGGGGGGGTGCGGTCGCGGCTGGAACATTGAAGGGTTAATACACCCCCCAGCCAGCGTGGCACTTGGTTAGGGGGGTGGATTCGCGGCTGGCAGGAACAATGAAGTAACCCCCCGGGAAGTCCGGACTCTGGCACTTACAGTGGCGACATCACTGTGTCCTCTCCTCAGGGCAGAGCAGTGGCATGGCGGAGGCGTGTGTTCCGGCGGACACCTCCATGCTCTGTCTTCCAATAGAATAACCTGGCGCTCCGGCCAATCGTGAGACAGGTCTCATAGACATGTCTCCTGATTGACGGGGAGGAGCAATAGTGTGAAAATAGTGAAAATTCACTCTCTATGGTCACGCAATTGGGTGGGATCGGGGCGCACTCAAGCCCACCCTATTAGAGTCTCTGGCTCTAATCATGTGCTTCAAAATGCACACCCCCGCCTGTCCCCGCAGTTGTAATCCATGCGTCTGGTGTCCTGAAAGGGGCCAGGCGCATGAATAGGGAGCGGCGGAGGTTTTAAGGGGGACAGTGCCCATGTGCCCTCAATGCACGGGCCACCCCTGTTTATTTCTTTATTTTATACAGCATTAATAATTATGCAGATCATTGCAGAATGCATTGATTAGTCATATATGTCCTCCCAAAATATACCCACAATCTAATATCCCTTTCATAGGTAAAGAGACATAAACTAACTGCCAAGCTGGGTGGAAGTGAATTTATATAAAAGAAAATTTATCAGGAGCAGGTAAAAACCTGGAGTCATGCACTCCTTTTACTGAGGTGGATTCATGTTCTTCTGCCAAATTTTGACCATTTTATAAATATTCAGTCCTGCAGTGAAACACTTTATTATTTATTGTCAACTAATCAAAATGGTTCTGTAGGCATGGAGCCATCTGTTTACATTGATAAGTGATAGGCCTAAAGAATCATAATCAAGCCCCCTGTGTCTTCTTCTTAGGGTTCATACTTACTGATCTCTTGGGAGAAAAGAACACTAAGGTAGAAGTCCTTCCCTAACCTTTTAAACTTCCAGACTCTGATGCTAAATGGTACAATATGATCAATGTAGTTCATATTCTAACCAAAACCAAAAAAGCCTAAAGAGCTATAGCACAAAGCATATGGGGCTCCAGGTTGCCCATGCCACTAAAGTTATCTTGTCCTCAAAAAGGACACCAAATATTTCACTGAGGTATAGAAATCTATAAAAAGTTGATAGTTTGGTATCTCAAGACAATTTGATTACCTTGCTTCATTGTTAACATCAATTTTCTTATATTTTATTGATCTGTATTCATCCAGTTTGGGAAGTGTAATTTAAGTGCATTGGATATTTTTAGTTTTTGTTATTTCCAATCCAATCAATTTACATTCAAAGAAATTAACTGATAATTGCAATGTTTTGTTTCACAGTTTGTTTCAGAAGATATGATATGGATAGACACAGAAAACATCGATGT
Organism: Glandirana rugosa; assembly: GCA_018402905.1. Classification (NCBI taxonomy): domain Eukaryota; kingdom Metazoa; phylum Chordata; class Amphibia; order Anura; family Ranidae; genus Glandirana; species Glandirana rugosa. Next base: position 41,537 of record BLSH010037470.1, read on the forward strand.
TAGAACGTCTTTGTTTTTTAAATTTGTACTTGGCTTCACTGGAATTTGTATTACATCAAAGCAACTTAAAGTTGCCCTGAACTCAAAAAAGGGAACATCTAGAAATGTTAAAGTGATTGTAAAGTCTCGTCTTTTCCTATTAAAATAACAAACATGTTATGCTTACCTGTTCTGTGCAGTGGATTTGCACAGAGCAGCCCGGATCCCCCTCTTTGTGGGTCCCTCTATTGTGATCCTGGCCCCTCCCTCCTGTTCAGTGCCCCCACAGCAAGCAGCTTGCTATGGGGCACCTGAGCCGAGTCACAGCTCCCTGTGTTCATTCAGACATGTAGTCCTGACCTGGTCACGTCGCCTCTCTTCCCTGATTGGCTAGCTGACTTTGATTGACAGCAGCGGGAACCAATGGCAGGAAGGAGAATCTCAGACAGCCGAGGGACTCGTGGGCATAGAGGGACTTCGGGTAAGTATTAGGGGTGCTGCTGCACTCAGAATGCTTTTTATCTTAATGGATAGAATGCATTAAGATAAAAAAAAACTTCTGCCTTTACAACCCCTTTAATTGTGCCTAAACAGTGCACTGAAATATCTACTTTTTTAAGTCTTCCCAACTGACTACTGACTGTAGCCTAAATATATGTAGCTGTGGAACTGTAGTGTGAGATTATCTAAGACACTGCTGCCTCTATCTAAAAATCTCATAAGATCTGGTCTGAGATGTAGTGATGTCAATACTGTACTGCTTACTGTTTTGCTTGCTGGAGATTGAGCTGTACCTGAAGACTTGCAGTGCATGGATTTTCTTGCTTATGATTCACCCATCCTTCGTGCAGCTCTCTTGTTGTTCCATACACTGTACATGTATATTATTCCACAAGTTGTCAAATCACCAGTCATCAGAAGAGCTGTACTAACATAAAAAAGCCAATTCCCAATGCTCTACAAAAATGTCTCCCTAATAGGAATGAGCCAAAAGGTACCTGGGTTCAGTTGCAGGAGACTCAACAAAATGTTCTGAAGTTCAGCACATCCTTGAGGTGATTGTAGCCGTATTAGTGCAATTGCGCCAGAGAAAATTGAGTACTGTCCATGATACTTTTTTTATTTGCACTAACATACAATTTTACAGGATAAGCTTTCAGGCTGTGTCCCCTTCTTCAAGGTCCAAGCAGTGCTCATTCACAAAAAGTTTTAGCTGAATGGTAAAAAAATAAGAAAAAAAGAGAAAAAAAACTCTGAGGGAAAGGAAAAAAAAAAGGAAACACAAATCAATGTATAAATGGTAATGAAGCTAGCTGCAGAGTCAGTGAGATTTTTCCTTTCCCTCTGAGATTTTTTTTCTCTTTTTTTCTTCTTTTTTTAAAATTCGGCTAAAACTTTTGTGAATCAGTACTGCCTGGACCTTGAAGAAAGGTACACACCCCGAAAGCTTGTCCTGAAAAATTGTATGTTAGTGCATAAAATAAGTATCACGAACAGTACTCAATTTTCTCTAGCACATTTAATCCAAACTGCACTGAAGTCAATGGGAAATGCATCTATAAAATATGTTCTGTTCATTGTCAAGGCTAATAGGTAAGATGTTGTCAAAAAACGACATGGGGAGGGATGTAGCTTGCAAGCCCCGAAGATGGCTGCTTGAGTCCTGAGCTCCACGGACCACCTGGAGAGGACACACTCCACAGCGGGGATTCCTGCCCTCCCTCCACCACTAAGCATTGACAGCACCAGTGGGGACACAGCTGTCACGATGTCCCACAAACAGAAGGATGAGCGGTGGCCACAGAAGCTAATGACCTTCTTTATACAGCCGGCTGTGACCTTGAGGACCGCTCATGATGCAATAATGTCAAATTGAGAGGAGTTCTAGAATCCATCCCACAACAAGACCTACAAAAATGCACCAGGGATATGATCCTGCTTTTCTTCCAGACCTATCACCATCAGCTGTCAATTGACCGTATTCACAGAATCCCCAAACCTAAGCATTTAGCCAACTCTTCACGTAGAGACGCACTTATGTGCATCCACTTCTATACGGTCAAAGAACAACTGCTCGCAAAAGCCAGAGCACTTAAAAATTTACCGCGACCCTATGCAGACATCCAGCTCTATGCGGACATGTCGAAATATACATTACAAATGTGTAGACAACAAAACGCAATTACTAAAGCTCCCACTGCATAAGCTATAGATGGTGTTGCCCTGCCATGCTTCTGATTACTCACAAAGGTACATCCCACTCCATACTTTCAGTAGGCAGTGGTATACAACTCCTGCTCACTTGGAGAATACTCTAGGGAGTATTTTGTTCTTTGTCTACACACCAAGCACTTTCCATCTACAGTTTCACTGCACCTGTTGACCTGTCTGGTTACCTTTTTCTAATCTACTAGCACAGCACTAAAGTTTCACAGAGACTGCCACATTGGTTTCAGCACAGCCCAAGAAGTACTGCATTCATGCACAAGACTCGGGCCCCACAGCAAGAAGACCGCATCATCTCCAAAGAAGTGAGTACTATCTTCCATACAACACCACACCACCACTCCCAGCACAATGACCATCACAATCCTTTCCCTGGATGCCAGAGGTCTTAATCACCCAGCCAAACATGCCTCACTATGGAAGACGGCTACGGAACACGAGGGTGACATCCTGTGTGTCCAAGAGACACATTTTGCTCAGCATGCACAAACAATTTGCCACAATAAGAACTTCCCTCACATCTACAAAGCCTGATGTCCACAGAAAAAATGCGGTGCCCTTATTGCTATTAAAGACTCAATATCCTTCCATCTTCATGAAAGCATTTGAAATGAGAATGGTCGCTACATCATTTTACTATGCATTATAATTAATACTCAATATACCCTAGTAAATATCTATGCCCCAAACCAACGGCAAATACGCTCCCTAATTAACATTGTCAAAAAAGCCAAACGGATACATATGGGACATTTACTATTATGTGGAGACTTCCTCATGAAGTCTCATGATCCCAGACAACCATTTGGATTCCACTTCAGGCCATAAATGCTTTGAACTAAACAAACTGATTCATAGCAATGACCTGTACGTGTGGACATGCTACCACGCCGAGAGGGACTTCAAATATCTATCGCTCCGTCATCACACACACTCTTGCATCAACCTATTTCTGACAGATAAATGGCTACTCCAGCACATTCAATCTTCTAGCATACACACTGC
>BLSH010037470.1:54464-66884 GCA_018402905.1 Glandirana rugosa
GGATACCTTTCTCCGAATGGTCTACGTTTAATGTTATCCACACAATTGATCAACCCCAGACCCGAACCCGGACTTTTTTTGAAAAGTCCGGGTTCGGGTCCGGGTCCCGGACACCCCAAAGTTCAGTACGGACCCGAACTTTACAGTCCGGGTTCGCTCAACACTAGTTAACACACCTATTGTAATTTGCATCTGGTAAGCCTCTTTCCATAGGGTTGATAATTTCTGGCACATTGGTGGAGGATCTCTTTCTCTGTGTGGATAGCACTGAAAGCTATCCATTACTTACAATGGATCTAAACACATAATCTCGTCACTCCAAGATGGCCTGCAGATCCTACAATGCTGGGGTCTACTCCCAGAATCACCTTCCAGCACGCCTATGGATCACAGCCCAGCCAATGACCAGCAAGCTTTGCCGTTACCTCAATGAATCAACAATTCACGCACCTGCTGATACGCGACTGAGGAATTTATCACTCTAAGAGATCCTCCAACATGAGGAACCTCACTCGGTCCTTAGAACTTTGCACCCCAAGTTCTTTCTTTCTCCTCTGGCACTGTAGTGCTTGTTACTCAGGAGAAACAGTTAAGTTACATATCTGGTATTTTTCTTTTCTTTTTTTTGGCAGTTTCAATGTTCCTTTAATCTTACCATACTGACTCTTATTGTAACCTGTTCTGGTTGCTGTAGAATTCTATGCTTCTATAAAACTTTGATTTCATATCTCAAAAGATACCATCCTCATACTAAGCATCCTGCTAAGACAACCTATATTCACTGCCACTAGACATATATTCCAGTGCTCCTCTGGTCATCAACCCAACTTTCTCATCAAAGTTGTGCTTAACAATGACCATAATTTTGTTATTACTAAACGCTAATGGGCTTAACCACCCAGCTAAAAGATCATTATTATGGAAATTAGCAGCGGAATCCCAATGTAACATAATATGTGTTCAAGAGACTCACTTCCATGCCTCTAACCCTCTTCTCTGCTTCAACAGGAATGTTACCAACATATATACCGCTAACGCTTCAGCTAAAAAGAAAGGCATCCTAGTTGCCATCAACAACTCTATATCCTTTCAAATGCACTCCTGCATCAAGGATCCTGAGGGATGATTCCTTATATTAGTTTGCTCCATTAACAGTGCATCCTACACAATCGTATCATCATACACTCCTAACCACCACCAACTGCAATTTTTCTGCAAGCGGCATAAGAAAGTTAGTGGAGTACAACAAGGATCTGCTGTGTGTTGCGTGGACTTTAATATCACACCAGACCCTCACATGGATTCCACAGACCTCCCTAAAAAAGGTAGACCTGTTCTAAACCCACTGCTATCTACCCTCCGCCTCTTTGATGCATGAAGGTGCCAGCATGCAGAAGAAAAGATTTTATGTTCTTCTCCTCCTGCCATAACTCTTACTCTTGCATCAACCTTTTCTTAACGGAACTATGGACATTGCAGAAAATGTCTTCCTCTTCCATCCTCTCCACCACCTGGTCAAATCATTCCCCAATATGCATTATTATTGAAGAAAATTCCAAGTCCTCTCCAGTGTCGCTGTGGCAGATGAATGCCAAAATTTAGCAGACTGACCTCTACTCGGAATCTCTTCGTAACCAACTTGAGCATTTTTTCACAGTAAATAAGGACTCAGTGTCTGATCCCCATGTGTTCTGGGCTACCCATAAGACATTTATGCGAGGTCTCTTTATCCAAATGGGGGCTAGATTTAAGAGGCAGAGAAAGCATTGATAACCCCGTAAAGACAAACAGCTGACTTTCTTAATAAAAAATGTTCTGAACTTAAATCTAAAATCCTTAAGCTAAGACTTGAATTAAGATCCCTTCCTTTAGAAAAGATTGAAAAGACCCAGAAACGCCTCAAAATACAAACTTATGTCAGCAAAATAGGTAAACTGCTAGCAAGCCAAATTAAAGGGAGTCTTACTAAAACTCCCATCCCCTATATCCATCATCCCATTACAAAACAAAAGATCCTTGACCCACAAGCAATAGCTAACGCCTTCAGTACTTATTATGGAACTCTTTACAATCTAAAAAATTATCCATCTTGATAATCCCACTATCCAATAATTTTTAGATACCATTAACCTTCCTAGCTTATCTCTGGACCAATTATCTAAACTCAATGTCCCACTCACAAGGAAGGCCATTGATCCATTACCAAACAACAAAGCCCCAGGTCCTGATGATATTGTAGGGGAATATTATAAACAGTTTAAACCTATCCTCATTGATTACAGATTTGAAAACAATCTTCAGTGCTGCTGCTTCCTCTGCCTCATTCCCCCCAGAAATGCTTAAAACCATGATCATTACTCTACTGAAGCCAGGTAAGAAACCAACTTACACCCATAATTTTAGACCCACATCTTTATTCAATCACGATAGCAAACTTTATGCCAAAGTAATAGCAAATAGATTGCTCAACTTACTTCCAACCCTCATTCATCCTGATCATTCGGGATTCATGTAAGGACGACAAACATCAGATGCGACCCACAGGATGATTAATATCATTCACTGCACTGAAGGACAAGGAATGCCTTCTCTGCTTCTATCCTTAGATCACTGGTCGTATTTGGAACTGTCTCTATGGAAATTTGGATTTCAAGGCCACACCCTTTCAGCAATTATGGAATTATACTCATGTCCTTCTGCCCAAGTCTATTGCTCATCCATGTTATCTACACCCTTTGGCATTACCAATGGCACAAGACAAGGGTGAACCCTATCTCCTTTCATTTTCAACCTAATTATGCAAACCCTAGCTGAAAAAATTAGGTCCTGAGCTAACATTGAAGGTCTTACAATAGGTGGCAAAGAGCACAAAATGTATTTATTCGCCGATGATATTATCCTTATGCCATCAAATCCAAGTTTCTCGCTTGCTACGGCAAACAAACTAGATAATTTCAGCCATGTGTCTTACTACAGGGTTAACGCCACCAAATCCTTTATAGAACAACAAACCATGCTGAGCAAGGTTTACCCTTATGTTTGGGCCAAGGACTCAATTTCTTACCTAGGAGTTAAGCTAAGAAATTTGGTGTCATCTCTCTATCGAGCAAACTTAATCCCGTTTCTGAATAACCTCCAAAATTAATTAGAAGGAATCTCTAAATTTTATCTTTCATGGTCAGGTAGACATGCCGCCTTTAAGATGCTCAAACTATCACAATTATTGTACCTCTTTAGATCCCTCCCCATACCACTCCCCGAGTCCTTTTTTACCTCCCTTCACACAACACTTTGAATAGGTTCATTTGGCAAAATTCCAAAGCCAGATGTGCCCGAACAGTCCCAATTAAGCATAAAGCAGTCAGGGGGACAGGGTATATAGATTGCAAAGACAATTATATGGTCATGGTTTTATCACAGTTTAAGAATTGCTTTGTCCTTGACTCTATGAGCATATGGAAGGATATCAAGCATACTTGATAACAGTCCCGATTTTCCCGGGACAATCCCGAAAATTGGACCTTTGTCCCGATCTGAACGCGTCCCAATAAAAGTCTTGATATTTTGCTTTTGTTCGGAGTATCTGGACTTTTTTGGCAGCGATAGTGTTAACAGCGCCCCCACTGTGGCGTTAGAACATCCAGAGTATTCTCCCTTGCCTCAGTATGTCCTCCTTGCCTTCTATTAGCCATGGAAGACACATGCTCTGATCTGCTTCGAGTTACCACGCCAGCCCGTCCAGACTCAGAGTCGTTGGAGCACATGGAGGACAGAGGGAGGTGATGCTGTGCCTTCTTCTGCTTGCAGTGTGTGTGCGGTTAGACAAGGCTGCCTGGTGCCACTGGGGACCAAGGAGGAGAATGGAAAAGAGGAGGACTTAGGTCCAGGTACACTCTGCCTGCCTGTAGTGCCCGGGGAGCTGGAGACCCGCGGATGCAGACAGAGGACAGTCATAGGCCGCTGGTGCCACGTGGACAGAGAGGGAGAGAGAGAGTCACTGGAGACCCGACCAAAGCTGGTCTTCTGTAATAGCGGAGCCACGGAGAGATATGGAGTGACTCTGCTGGGGACATCTGATGTAAGGAGGAACTCTGCTGGGGACACCTGATGTAAGGAGAGACTCTTCTGGGAATTCCTTATGTAAGGAGAGACTCTGCTGAGGACAACTGATGTAAGGAGAGACTCTGCTGGGAACACCTGAGGTAAGGAGGGACTCTGCTGGGGACACCTGATGTAAGGAGGGACTCTGCTGGGAATGCCTGGTGTAAGGAGGGACTCTGCTGGGGACACCTGATGTAAGGATGGATTCTGCTGGGGACACCTGATGTATGGAGGGACTCTGCTGAGGACACCTGATGTAAGGAGGGACTCTGCTGGTAATGCCTGATGTAAGGAGGAACTCTGCTGGGGACACCTGATGTGAGGAGAGACTCTGCTGGTGACACCTGATGTATGAAGGGACTCTGCCGGGGACACCCAATGTAAGGAGGGACTCTGCCGGGGACACCCGATGTAAGGAGGGACTCTGCTGGGGACACATGATGTAAGGAGGGTCTCTGCTGGAAATGCCTGATGTAAGGAGGGACTCTGCTGGGAATGCCTGATGTAAGGAGGGACTCTGCTGGGGACATCTGATGTAAGAAGAAACTCTGCTGGGAATTCCTTATGTAAGGAGAGACTCTGCTGGAGACAGCTGATGTAAGGAGGGACTCTGCTGGGGACACCTGATGTAAGGAGGGACTCTGCTGGGGACACCTGATGCATGGAGGAACTCTGCTGGGAATGCCTGATGTAAGCAGAGACTCTGCTGGTAATGCCTGATGTAAGGAGGAACTCTGCTGAGGACACCTGATGGGAGGAGAGACTCTGCTGGGTACAACTGATGTAAGGAGGGACTTTGCTGGGGACACATGATGTAAGGAGGGACTCTGCTGGGAATGCCTGATGTAAGGAGGGACTCTGCTGGGGACACCTGATGTAAGAAGAGACTCTGCTGGGAATTCCTTATGTAAGGAGAGACTCTGCTGGAGACAACTGATGTAAGGAGAGACTCTGCTGGGGACACCTGATGTAAGGAGGGACTCTGCTTGGGATACCTGATGTAAGGAGGGACTCTGCTGGGAATGCCTGATGTAAGGAGAGACTCTGCTGGGGACACCTGATGTAAGGAGGGACTCTGCTGGGGACACCTGATATAAGGAGGGACTCTGCTGGGGACACCTGATGTAAGTAGGGACTCTGCTGGGGACAACTGATGTAAGGAGGGACTCTGCTGGTAATGCCTGATGTAAGGAGGAACTCTACTGGGGACACCTGATGTGAGGAGAGAATCTGCTGGTGACATCTGATGTAAGGAGGGAATCTGCTGGGGACACCTGATGTAAGGAGGGACTCTGCTGGGGACACCTGATGTAAGGAGGGACTCTGCAGGGGACACATGATGTAAGGAGGGACTCTGCAGGGAATGCCTGATGTAAGGAGGGACTCTTCTGGGAATGCCTGATGTAAGGAGGGACTCTGCTGGGAATAACTGATGTAAGGAGGGACTCTGCTGGGAAGACTGATGTAAGGAGGGACTCTGCTTGGGACGCCTGATATAAGGGGGGACTCTCCTGGGGATGCCTGATATAAGGAGGGACTCTGCTGGGGGCACCTAATGTAAGGAGGGACTCTGCTGTGGACATCTGATGGAATCTGGTGTCAGGTGACGTGGCAAGTGACATGCTTAGGGCTCCCACTGATTCTGCATTATGGTGAGTTGAACTATTTAATTTTACATTATAATATAATAATAGAAACCATGCACTTCAATCATCCTGACAACATACCAACCATTAGGGATGAGCTCCTGGTTTGAATCGAACTCACGTTCATCTGTTTGGGTTTTTCTGAACATTATGGGGCGTTCACGGGAACTTGGCATGCCCCATAATGCATTCAAATGGTGGCGGTATGCCGCCCGCTGATTGGCAAAAGCATGCACATGACCTGCATGCTTTAGCCAATCAGCAGACGGACTGCTGTGAGAGCTTTGATTGGCTAAAGGCAGGGTACCTTTAGCCAATCACTGCACAGCAGCCTCAATCCACACCCCACACTATATAAAGCACCTTGTACAGATAGAGCGGTAGTTTAGTTTCCTAAATTACAGGCAGTTTAGCCAGCTAGCGTTTTCAACATGTAAAAAAAAGATAGATAGATAGATAAATAGATAGATAGATAGATAGATAGATAGATATGCAATCCCTTAGTGTAGTAGATTATATACAGCTAATTCAGTGTATATAGTATATAGCGTCCGTTTAGGCCATGCAAGAATATATATATATATATATATATATATATATACACACACACACACACAGACACACGGCGTATTGAGTGTGCACTATATATCTGTAAATACGGTATATAGTACACTTGATGTGGTGTATTAAAATATATAAAGCCTGGTATATATATATATATATAAATACACACACACAGCGTATTGAGTGTACACTATATATCAGTGCATTATAGTGCATTCGGGGATGTACGTACGGTATATAGTACACTTGACGTGGTGTCTTAAAATATATACAATTTTTAACCCCTTAACCCTTGGAGCCCTTTTTTACATTTGGTGTTTACAAGTTAAAATCAGTTTTTTTTGTTTTTATTGTGTAAAATAGCTCTTTTCTTCTTTCTTCTTTATTCCGCCATCTTCTCCTGGCCTGGTCTTCTTCTGGCCTTCTGCTTCTTCTTTTAGTCTTCTTGCTTCCTCTCTCCATCTTCAATCTTCACCTTTTCTTCCTTCTTTCACCGCCGCTGATTCTGCAGCCCGGCCCCTGCGCTTCTCCCAGAATGGGCGGTCTTCACAATGACAGTTCTTATAAGAAGGGACGGGGCCACCCAGTAATGTAACCGAGTGAACATGCCCCCTTCTGACATCATGTGATGTCAGAGGGGGCGAGTCACCCATTTACGTCACAGGGTGGCCCTGCCCCTTCTTAACCACTTGCCGACCGCCAATCGGCAATTGACGGTGGCAAAGTGGCTCTGTAACGCGGATCGCCTTCATATGACGGCGGCCGCGTGATTGCGCCTAGTGAGCACACGCGCGCCGCCGGAGGCGCGCCCATGCGCTCACTGTGTTCGGGGAGGGCCAGGGAGCGGGTGCGGCGGCTTCGATTGCCGCTGGCTACCTGCGATGGCCCCCCCGGAGCGAAGGAACTGAGGTTCGTGTATGTAAACACGGACCTCCGTTCTGTGAAGGGGGAAGGGCTGTGATCACAGCCTTCCTGTATACGAAGGCTGTGACCACTTCCTTTCCCCAGCCAGGGCAGTCCCCCCACAGTTAGAACACGCCCAGGGAACATACTTAACCCTTAGAGCGCCCCCTGCAGGTTAACCCCTTCACTGCCAATGGCATTTACACAGTAATCAGTGCATTTTTATAGCACTGATCGCTGTATAAATGCCAATGGTCCCAAAAAAGTGTCAAAATGGTCCGACATGTCCGCTGAAATATCGCAGTACCGCTAAAAATCGCAGATCGCCGCCATTAATAGTAAAAAATAAAAAAAAAATAAAAACCCCAAAAATGAATTCTCATCATCCGTAAACGCGACCACTTTTGCGCAAACCAATCAATAAACGCCGATTGCAATTTTTTTTATCGCAAATATGAGGATGAATATAAATCGGCCAAAAACGGTGAAAAAAAATGTTTTTTTATATTTTTTATATTTTTTTTTTGGATTTGTATTCTAGCAAAAAGTAAGAAATTTGTTTTTTTTTTGCAAAATTGTCGCTCTTCTTTTGTTTATAGCGGCGATCAGAAATGACACAGAGGGGATCAAATACCACCAAAAGAAAGCTCTATTTGTGGGAAAAAAAGGACGCAAATTTTGTTTGGGTACAATGTCGCACGACCACGCAATTGTCAGTTAAAGCGACGCAGCGCCGAATCGCAAAAAGGGCTCCGGTCCGAAAGCAGGAAATCCTTCCGGTCCTTAAGTGGTTAAAAAAGAACTGTCATTGTGAAGACGACCCATTCTTGGAGATGCACAGGGGCCAGGCTGCAGCAGCGGGGGGAGAGGCGGCGGTGAAAGAAGAAAAAGATGAAGATGAAAATTGAAGATGAAGAGAGGAAGCAAGAAGACTAAAAGAAGAAGCAGAAGACCAGAAGAAGGATGGGCCAGGAAAAGACGGAGAAAGAAAGAAGAAAAGAGCTATTTTACAAAATGAAGGACTTGTCAAAAACTGCCTCTTGTTTTTTTACCACTACACTCCTTTTTTGGTGAATGGGCAGGGGTACAATTCACATGGGGGGCTGGGATCTGGGGGCCCCCTTATTAAAGGGGGCTTCCAGATTCCGATAAGCCCCCTCGCCCACAGACAAGCAATGGCCAGGCTTGTGGGGAAGAGGCTCTTGTCCCCATCAACATGGGGACAAGGTGCTTTGAGGTGGGGGGGCAAAGCCCCCCTCCTCCAAAGCATCCATACTCCCCATGTTGAGGGCATGTAGCCTGGTACTTTCAGGAGGGCGCTCGCTTGTCCCCCCCATCCTAGCAGGTCAGGGCTGCATTCTCGGATAAGGGTCTGGTTTGGATTTTAGGGGGAACTCCATGTCAATTTTTTTTTAATTTGGCACGGGGTTCCCCTTAATGTCCAAACCAGACCCGAAGAGCCTTGTTTGGACTGGGGGGGGAGCCCCACACACTTTTTTCAGCAATTTTTTGTATATTGCCGGGAACCAGCAATATATTACAGCCGTGATTTTAAATAACAATTTTTCCTATGGAAATGTCAGACTAAGGATACCCCCCAGGCACAATATTTAAAGGAATTTTTAATTTTTTTTTACTTTAAGCATTATTAAAATCACTGCTCCTGAAAAAAACTATTGATTTAAAACCTTTTTTTTCGTTGATACATGTCCCCTAGGGTAGGACCCCGGTCCCCATACACTTTTTAGGGCAATAACATTGCATATAAGCCTTTAAAATGAGCACTTTTGATTTTTCATGTTCGGGTCCCATAGACTTTAATGGTGTCCGAATGTTCATCCAAACTTTTTATCTGTTTGCATGTTCTGGTGCGAACCAAACCGGGGGGTGTTCGGCTCATCCCTACCAACCATGGTGCCATGATGATTGAAACGCTAACACCAGGTGTTTGGAGTATCTTTATCTGCTGCTTGTTAAACTTTCTGGAATACACATATTGCTATTGTGGTGTGGATCTGGGCCTGCTGTCCCTCCATCTCTCTTTCTTCCCATCCTTCTCTCTCCTTACCTCCCTATCTCTTTCTCTCTCTCTCCCTCTCTATTTCTCCCTTTCTTTCTCCCTCCATCCCTCGTTCATATAAGACTCTAACCACACCTCTTTAAGCCACTCCCCCTTTAAGCCACACCCAATGTTTGCTTTAAACCATGCCCATTTTTGCCAATACTTTGCGCGCCACATTTTTCGACCCGCTCTATGTCACGCCTACAAACGAATGCCCTCGCCCCCTAATTAAAATAGGACTCTGCCTACAGACAAAAATGTGTCCCTATAAATGTTTTGACAATGTTGGCAACTATATATCGAGGCATCACAGATTCCTGGTTGGGACTTCAGGACCTGGCTTCTTAGCAGTCCCACAGTCAAATGAATCAGAAGAACCTTATCAGCTACCATAGCTGCTAGAGTAACTGATTTTAACTACTCCATTTCCTACACACCTGCAAAGGATAAATTGCACAAAATCCATATCCCTGTCCCAGTATTTTTCCTGCTGATTCCAAACTTAAACACGCGCTCCTGGCAAGAGGAGGGTATACTACAGGTGGCAGAATTATATATTGGGAACCTACTAAAACCATTCCCAATCTAACAAAAAACATTTATACTCCCTAGCGCAGATTATCTTAAGTATAAAAAATTAAAAAATGCTATCTCTAGGGGGATACATAATAATAAAAACAAATAATAAAAAAAAAATATTACCACAGAGGCCATTAACCTCTTTAAACCCCTGGATATGTTTTAAATTTTTCTCTATATCTTTAATGTGGAAAAGGTCTCACCTAAAATGGCCGCTGATCACATGACTAGGGTGATTTCACCTGAAATGGCTGCTGATCATGTGATTAGGGTCAGAGACCACTACACACTGTATAAGCAAGGGAGGTGTAGCAGGATGGCACCGCTCCAGATGATGTCAGCACAACGAAACCGGTAGGGCAGAGCTTGTATGCGTCACTTCCGGGGACACTGAGCCGAGATCACTTCTTGATGCAAACGGCTCTCCCCAAATAATTTTTTCAAACATTTTCAAGTGATTTTAGTGAATTATAACATGTTTTAAGCACTGGATTGAAAGATATCATATCCAAATAAAGCTTTTTTCAAATGGTACTACTCTATGGAGATTCCTTTTATCTTTTACACACACATGTGACTGAGGGACGGAGACTACCAAGGAGGACTGCAAGGTCCAGGTAGACCCGCTGCACAGTGGTGTAGGACTGTGGACGTGCTGTACCCTGCAGAGGGGTGAGTTTTTCTGGTAAGCATACATCCATTTATTTATTTAAAGCACTCAAGCACCAGAAGCACCTATTAATTCCCAAGGATTGCCTGACAGAACAGAAGCAATCAAGGAGGAGCACAAGTTACTTTTTTCACCATATACCTATAAAGGAATTAAGGATTTGAACTTTGTGTTTTTTTTTTCTTTTACTCTTGCACTTTAAGGACTACGTTCGCATTGATTATACTTTATATTTTATATTCTATATTGCATGTTGAATATTGTATATAAGGTGTAGACAATATTTATTCACTATATCACATTTATACACAAGCACTTTTTTTCTATTCACTCACAAGGAGTAGCGCCATACCTACTCCTGCTTTCTACAGGGTGGGCCATTTATATGGATACACCTTAATAAAATGGGAATGGTTGGGGGCGGAGCTTGGTCGCACACTGAGATGGCTGCCTGATCTCCTCTCTCTCCCAGCACAGGGAAGATTTTTTTAGCACAGGACCTGCTAACTGGACAATCCACCATCCAAAATCACATTTCTGGATACTACTAATCCCCCACAAATGACAGGGAAAAAATCCCATCCTGCAGAGCCAAGGAAGCTCACTGAATTTTTCAGTGAGGCCCGCCATGCGGGCAGGCAGAACGGAGCCGGGGCCTCCAGTAAACTATCTCTCCCACATCCCCACTCCACTTCCTCCGGAGAGCCCACTGGCAACATGGATTGCACAGCGCCGCAAGGGAACAGAGCCAGAGACTCCACTAAGAGGGCCGCATCTTCTCCTCACACCTCGCCATCTCACCCGGGCCCAGTAAGCAAAAAACATCTTACCTTCTCCCAAACCCGCTATCCTACCGCGAACAAACCTTCGGACCAAGAACGTTCGGACCAAGAACGTTCGGAATCACCCGAACGCTCGAAATCGCTCGCTTCGCTCCCGACCACCCATAATCCAGTGTCAGAGAACTTTCTTAAGCATATGTTGCTCTCACTACAGAAAGATCTGAGGAAAGACCTCAGAAAAGATATCAATCAAGCCGTCGCCCACATGCAACACCAAATAGACGAGCTTGGCGAACGAACAGACACGATTGAACATCAATGAGTAACCACGCCACTGCATATAACGAACTAGTGGACGCACACCAACACCAAGCAGAACAACTACAACGCATGACAGCGAAAATGGCAGACCTAGAGGACCGTTCGCGCAGAAACAATCTCAAAATCGGGGGATCCCTGAGTCTGTCACCCCTGGGGAACTCTCACAATATCTGCAACAGTTCTTTAAAGCGTTGGTTCCCGCTCTCTCCCAAATGGACCTAACTATTGACAGAGCGCACAGAATCTTTAAACCCTCTCACATCCCGGCGGAAAAACCCAGAGATGTGCTGGCAAGGCTACATTTTTTCCAAGCCAAAGACCGGATCATAGCCTCCGCCAGAAACATAGCGACTTTCCCGGATCCATATACATCCCTCACTGTATACAATGACATATCTGCAGCCACAGCGCAACTGCGTAAAGATCTTTCACCGGTGACGACCATCCTAAGAGACCGTCACATCGTCTACAAATGGGGATTCCCCACCAAACTCATCGTCACATACCAAGGAAAGTCTGTGACTATCATCTCAAACAAGGCCTGAAACAACTACAAAATTGGGGCCTGTCCCTTCCGAACCTGATCTCTCCACCAAAATTCACTTTCCCACAACACTTCACGGATGGCAAGCATCACTCAAACAACACCTGATTCCGTTCAGGTACTCTCATCTCAGCAGGTGAACCATGCACAATCATTGTTTACCACTAGTGTTGAGCGAACCCGGACTGTAATGTTCGGGTCCGTACCGAACTTTCGGGTGTCCGTGGCACGGACCCGGACCCGGACAT
>BLSH010037489.1:17160-32844 GCA_018402905.1 Glandirana rugosa
CTTACCCCCCCCCCCCCCCCCACCCTGCTAGAACACACCGGTCAGTGCTTGCAACCAGTGGTGGCTAGTGAAATTCTAGGATGGGGAGCGGACCCCGCCTTTCCTTTTTTGACTCCTCCCACTTCTCATAAGCCCCGTCCCTTATATATTCTACCCATTGTGTCAGGAGTATACAGCCCAGCATCACTAGATAGGGTGTACAGCATCGCCAAATAGGAGTATATACAGCATCACCAGATAGGGTCATATACAGCATCACCAGAGAGGGGTATATACAGCATCACCAGAGGAGTATATACAGCATCATCGGAGGAGTATATAGCATCACCAGAGGAGTATACACAGCATTACCAGAGGAGTATATACAGCATTACCAGAGGAGTATATACAGCGTGACCAGAGATATATACACAGCATTACCACAAGAATATACACAGCATTACCAGAGGAGTATATACAGCATGACCAGAGATATATACACAGCATTACCACAGGCATATACACAGCATTACCAGAGGAGTATATACAGCATTACAGAGGAATTTACACAGCATTACCAGAGGAGTATATACAGCATTACCAGAGGAATATACACAGCATTACCAGAGGAGTATATACAGCATTACCATAGGAGTAAACACAGCATTACCAGAGGAGTATACACGGCATTACCAGAGGAGTATACACAGCATTACCAGAGGAGTACCTGCACTTATCCCATCTAGGAGCGGGCAGCAGGCACTGGCAGGCAGTGGTGTCCTGTGAGTGGGGAGTGGTATCTAGTGAGCGGTGTCTGGGGAGCAGGGAGCGGGGAGCAGTGTCCGGTGAGTGGGGAGCAGGGGGCGGAGAGCGGTGTCCGGCGAGCAGAGAGCAGGGAGTGGCTTCAGCCGTGCATCCCCCTCCTCCACCGAGAAAGGCGTCCAATAGGATCTTCTCCGCCAATCGGGAAACCAATAACATACTGGCGCTTCCTGATTGGCGGAGAGCGGTTCATTGTTAGAAAAGCATATGTTCATTTGTCTTTTTAAGGACTTGTGGCAGTACGCTCTTCACCACAAGCCCCACTATATTGAAGCTTATTAGAGAGTATGGCTTTAATGAGATGCTTCAAAGAAACCCCCTGCCACAGTAATTCATGTGGGCTGAGCCTCAAAGGGGCCAGCCGCATGAATAGGGGGTGGTCGGGGGCGGCCATGGATAGATTCATAAATCTATCCATGGCATAGAGGGGGTGGCGAGGACAGAGGGGGCGGTGCTAGTGTGCCCTTAATGGACAGGCCGCCACTGCTTGCAACCATTGGCTGAAAGCGCTGAACGGATGCTGATCGGATGCTGGTTTTCCAGCATGCTTATTTAACAGAAGCCAGCCTCTGACGCACAGGTTGATGTACACACAGGCCAAATGTCAGACAGTTTCCCTTGAACCGGGCGATATTTAGCCCATGTGTAAAAAAGCTCCCCCAGTATTGAGGCGCATACCTGTATGTCCAAATAACACTTTGCTGAATTGCATTCATCTGCACCCAAAATTTGAATACAAAAGTCCAATGTCTATGCAAATATTGTTTATTGCGTCTTATTGTATGGTACAGAACAGTACTTGGGTTTATCACCCCTTTTTGCATTTATTACTGTACTCTTATGTCACTATATTTTGTAATATCATTGATATTTCTTTCTAAAAAAAAAAAAAGCTAAATAAAGAATTTATTAAAAAAAGAAAAAAAAAAACATTACTATGCCTTCATGAAGTACTATTTTAACCATTTTAACATCCAAAAGAAACCCTGGTTTTACCATATACATCCTTTTATTTTCTTGTTTTTTATTATTTCTTATGAACATTTTGTAAGCTTTGGATGTCTATTTTTCTTTCCACTATTGCGAGAGTTATTCTTTCACTGCAATTACCTTCTCTTATTAAACCAATAAAAAAATAAATTAAAAAAGACATTTGCTGTACAATCTTTCCCATCGTTTATCCTGTGCGTGTGTATGTATAAACTCTAAAACAATAAATGAGCTTCTTGTTGATATTCAGCTCTCTATTCAGGAGATGCATGGGTGTGCATGGATATGTGCTTACAGCCTTCCCGAGTACATTCATATGACTGTCATGGTGCCCAGCCATCTTCAGTCTCACTCCTGTCTCATATATGCATGGTCAGGCTCACACAGAGCGGTGGTCTACTGAATGCTCAGCGTACAAACCATACTGCAGGAAATTAACTGATCACATAGCAAGGCGTGGCAATCCACAACTGACAGAAAATGTAAAACCTTTGTCAGGTTTGTAATGTGTCCACACTTGCCAGACTTTTACTCAACGCGTCCTGTCCTAGTAATCGTAAGGAGAAAGTTTTGCAATTTTTTCTCATTTTGGGAAGTTTCCTCTCACTTCTTGTTGTGTCTCTAGCACACAGATGGAACAGTGGTTCTAAACCTTCCCTATGCCAGCTGAAACAAAACAAAAAAAAAGTAGTGGCTGGAACTCTATTTTAAAAGGCATGTTGTGGATGAGCTCTTTTTAACCAATAACACCACAAAGCTTCTAATCCACTCCCTGGTCATCTCTGTCCCTTGACTACTGCAACTCCCTCCTCATTGGACTACCTTTACATAAGCTATCCCCTCTTCAGTCCATCGTGAATGCTGCTGCCAGGCTCATCTACCTTACCAACCGTTCAGTGTCTGCTACCCCTCTCTGCTAATCCCTCCATTGGCTTCCGTTCACCCAACAAATAAAATTCAAAATACTAACAATAACTTACAAGGCCATCCAAAACTCTGCCCCCAGCTACATTACTAACCTAGTCTCAAAAAAAAAAAAACGTCGGCACATGCAACTACACAGGTTTAGGAGTTATGCACGGAACCTACAGGTAATCCTTATTATAGGCTTACCTGTAGGTTAAAGTGGTAGTCCAGGGTTGACAACCACTTTAACTCATCACTATTTGGTCACACACCAGCATATCCTTTACCTAGCAATTATACACTATTATGTTTTAATACATTATATACATATTTACATTTTTCATAGATGGGCTTTTTTGACATGGCTCACACTACCCCTGATTATCCATGGGGGATTGGTCCCCAGGGACTGTCCTCTCCTGTTGGTTTTTCCATCGCTGTCATGGGCATCACCGCCCCAGCTTTCTATGCCTGTGCCCAGACTCATAGCTAGTCTGTAAGTACGAGTGGGGGACCTACTCTTTTTTCTTCCCCCTTTTTACTTTTATATACTTACCCAATTTTATATTTACTTTTACTTTATTAACATTTTTGTAGACACAATCCTGCATCTTCTCCTGAAGAGTGGCATTCCAGCCACAAAATGCATTGAGCTATTAGACACCCCTCTCTTTCCATCTTAAAATTGTTACCAGCATTATGTTTCATTGGATCTTACCAATTTAAATTATGTTTTTTACTGTGGAGACATACAATAATGAGTTTGGCGTATTTATAATGCTATTACTGTGAACCATTATGTTGCTATACCATTATGCTACCATATTATTATGTATTATGTCATGGAATAAAGTTTCCCTATTTTACTATTTTGGATGTATCATGTTATTATGCATGATATATGGTCATAATTTATGGTATACCCACCAGACACATTTATCCCGTGATGCCTCCATGGCTGCATGTTTCACATAAAGTCCCAAACCTTGCTCCTATATATCTTAATTATCGGGAATGGAGACACATGCATTGTGCCTCATATAAAGTCCCAAACCCTTTTTTTGCTTTCTTCAATAACTTACAAAGCCATCCACAACTTTGCCTCCACCTACATTACTAACCTAGTCTCAAAATATCAACCAAACTGCTCTCTTTGTTCCTCCCTTGTCACCTCCTCCCATGCTCGCCTTCAGGACTTCTCCCGGCCTCTCCCACCTTTGGAACTCCCTACCCAAATCTGTCCGACTATCTCCTAATCTATCCATCTTTAGATGATCCCTGAAAACCCTTCTCTTTAAAGAGGCCTATGTGCATGCAGTAGAGCATGATGAACTCAGAGTGCTGCCTCTCCTTCTTCCAGTGTAGGCTCTGCTATGAAGGAAATTAGATGAAGCTAATATAAAGACAGATTCTTCTATTTGTATAATGGCTTTATCTATAATACAGCGCTGAGCCAGACATGGTCCAGTCTTTAAAGGCCCAGCTGGAACTCTGCCTTTCCCACCCAAATAATCACTTCTATATTGCCCCCTTTGACTTTACTTCTCACTCTGTTACCCGATTTGAGCTGTATTTTGTAGTGCTACCCCCGCAGGAGCCACTTGGTAATTTGGGTTCTCTGTTCTGAGCCATGACTCAAAGAACATCCCCAACCCCTCTGACATACCTGGTTGAATGAAAGTCACTGCAAGTACTTACACAAACACAAGTATAGATACCTTTCACTTGGCTGTGAATTAGTACTAGGGAATAGACACATGTTAGAATGAATGGGGGTTTGAGCATAAATGAACACACAGTGGGTAGATACAGACACAGTCTGTTAGACAATGTAATTTCTATGCCAAAGTAACTAAGAACAGAGTTCTGTACCACTAGACTGGAGTCAATGCATAAATCTGCAAAGTCAGAAATAAACAATGCATGTAAGCATTGACTGCAATGTGAATAATAGCAACTAGTGCACTCTAGGAGAATAGCTAGGATATGGTGCAATGCCCCCTGAGAGGTACTTCTCAACATAAGCAATAGGTGAAGGTCTCTGTGTAGCAGCTGTAAAAAGGCAGTCTTTAGTCCTAACTCTTCAGCTGGCTAGTGTTGGGCCCAGTTGTACTGTTAGTGCACATGAGGATAGTCCCAGTCAAGCCTGGGGGCAGCAATAAGGGTACTAGATATCTGTAGGGTCCATTCCTAAAGGGCTTAGTCTCTCTAGCAGCAGATAGTAAATCCCCACAACAGCAGCTCACCAGTCCTGGTGATATTGCAGCTCACCATCCAGTAACAAATAACAATTAGTCCACTCTCTTACCTGCACCCAAATTACTTTGGCTACTGGCACACCTAGACTCAACACTCAGCAGTGGTGGTGCACACTGGATAGCAATGCGCAGTTGTGCACTCTCCAAGCTCCCTCATGGCAAGAGGAAGCTGTGTCCTGTGCACCCTGAGAAAATACAGTCCTTTCCCCTCCTCCTGGCAATCTCCCTCTGGGAAATACAGTTCAAAAGATTTTCATTACAGTAGAGCCTCTCTCCTCTGGACTACATATTTTACTGATGAAGCCAAATGTCCCCTTAGGGGTGGCTGGTTGATGTGGTTCATTTGATCACACTGCCCTCAATCACACTTTTCTGCACATCCGGAGATCCAGAACAGGCTGGTACTTTGTTTTTGTTGTTTTATTTGGGGATTTGAACTTGGGTGGGGTAGGGGTGATTATGGGATGCCCAGGAATTGAACAGTTCTGTACATGGGACCTCTATATACACATCCAGTATATACACTACGCTCTCCTGCACAACACTGCTTTCTCACATGTAGCCAAGGCCCCCCTTAGGGGCAACTGGTTGCAGTGATCCACCTGTCACTCTGCCCTCAATCACACATTTCCTTTCATCCGGAGTTACAGAAAAAGCCTGTACTTTGTATTGTTTTTTTTTTTTATTTAGGGGATAGAACTTGGATGAAGTAGGGGTGGCTATGGGATGCCCAGTAGATAAAGAACACGGATCTTCTATATACACCTCGAGATTGTAATGGAAATTCGAAAGTTCTGTATATAATTGTATGTATTGCACACTGCAGTCACTGTGCACACGGCACTAATAACATTTTCATTACATGTTTGCATTCTTTTGAGTCCTGATTAGAATTAGTCTGCCTATGTTACGCCCCTTGTTACCATACAAGTACAATTGTAATATTAATGTGATACCTACGTAATTATGTGTATAAAAACCTTCAATTGCGTCATAATAAAGCAGAACAGTTATTTGGAAAGATGCTGATTGTATCTTTTGTGTCTGTTCCCTACTGCAGTAGTTATTATTAATTTTGAACCACTAATCAATACGAGGATAGGAGTTGCCTATCTATAAAATTCCAGGTCAGATGGCAAGCCAGTCAGGAGGGGATTTACAGGTGACCCTGAGAATCCGAAACGAGAAGCTTGAGACGATCCAGGTATTTCTGATAATCAGCCGGCTGAGGTAAGCCTTTTCCTTACATTTGAGTTATCAGAGTTCCTCGATCGGTAAGGCATTTTCAGGACAAAGGGTACTTATTTTACTCCCCTTTATCAAACTGTATTGATTGGTGGTTATATGTTATGTTGTCACTGTATACTGTCCATCAAAGTGTTATAGATAAGAAAAGGAAGAATAGTGCTGTTCACAGGTATATGAAGTACACATCTGCTAGATCAGTGTTTTTCAACTCCAGTCCTCAAGGCACACCAACAGGTCATGTTTTCAGGATTTCCATGAGTTTGCACAGGTGATTTGATCAGTTTCACTGCCTTAGTAATTACCACAGCTGTTTCATCTAAAAGGGAAATCCTGAAAACATGACCTGTTGGTGTGCCTTGAGGACTGGAGTTGAAAAACACTGTGCTAGATAAAGTAATTTAGAGGCAAGAGGGTATAGGCACAAGTAGAGAAGAGAAAAGACTGGGCAGTCATGGGCATTCAATTAAGTGAGGGAATGAAGGGTAAGAGACCCTTAAAAATAACCAGCGCAAGAGGAGCGCTATAAAATATATGAACCCAAGGTGCGACTCCCGCCTATACTTAGTCCCTAGATAAATGGTTAGAGTGGACAGCGATCCACAATGGGTATCTGGGTTATCAAAGGACTAAGAATTAAGCAGATTTAAACAGCTAGAGGAACAGCTATCTATGTGAGCAGGGTGGATGAAGGGTGACAGACAATTAACACTAGATAACACTACATGCTTTATTAGTGCTTTTAAATGTGTTTCCCATTGGGATGCACTAGCTAATACCTGTATTTAATATGCTCTTAAAGCACAACCATTTTCCTCCGTGTTCATTGTTCCCAGTATTTTATCCCATTTAATATCAACTAGCAAGCATTACCAAAATATATATATAAAAAAATAAATGTATTTATCAGTTTACGCTGATATATATTCTTCTACATATTTTTAGTAAAAAAAATTGCAATAAGCGTCTATTGATTGGTTTGCGCTAAAGTTATAGTGTCTACAAACCATGAAAATTGATTTATGGCGTTTTTATGTATTTATTTATTTTTTACTAGTAATGGCGGCGATCTGCAATTTTTAGCAGGACTGCGGCCATATCAGACACTTTTCACACTTTTTTGGGACCAATGACATTTATACAGCGATCAGAGCTAAAAATAGCCACTGATTTCTGTATAAATGTCACTGGCAGGGAAGGGGTTAACACTAGGGGGAGATCAAGGGGTTAACTGTGTTCCCTCACTGTGTTCCAACTGTGTGGGGGGTTGGGCTGATTGGGGCATGACAGATCGAACTGATCTGTCATATGTCCCCTGACAGAACGGGAAACAGCTGTGTTTACATTGTCAGTTTCCTGTTCTGCCTGTGTATTAGGCGATTGCGGGTCACCGCCGGACATCGAGTCAGCCCGACCCGCGGGCGCGCTTGCCCGAAAATCGCGCATATGCCAATCGCCGTTTATAAATGGCAATTCGCACAGTGGAGCCACACTGCAGCCGTCTTTCTATGCGAGGCGGTCAGCAAGTGGCTAAGGAGGCCTGCCCCCGGCCAACCCAGATTGGGGATTGGTCAGGGCTCCTTAGAAAACCCCAGATGGCTATACCTCTCCTCCCAGAAAACACCAGAACCCTCTGGAAATAAGTGGGAGGTCCTGATGACACCATTCTGTGAATCACTCAGCCATATCTGAGCCCCTCCCAGCCCAGAATGAAAACAATCAGGCCTGAACTCAGTCAGGCCTGACTAAATTTTACCTTACCTACCAAAAATCTCTCACTACACCTACCTAGCGTGGTGGGCGCTACACTGATATGGATGTTTACCAATTTGGCACTGCAGGGTAGCAGCTACAGAGAGCAGCAACAGCCAATGTCTCTTTCACTCTCCAAGCCAAGCACCTGGCTACAATTCATTATTTTCTCTTTCCTTATTTTCACTATTCCTTCTGTCTCATGCTGTTGCTCCATATCTTCCTAATACATACCCTCTACCTACCACATTGGCAGACTTTGAAGTCCGACTTCCCTCTACCCCTATAATAACTCCAAAGAACTACTTTAAGTACTGCCTGCCGTTGATATATGTCTGTACTTTGACGTTAAATACCGTTGTTATGGCAGCAGATAGCTGCCATAGCCCCGGTATTTTTCACCACAGCAGGCAGTCCGCTTTAAGATAAAAGTGGTCTCTGCGGCGTGAGATCACTTTTATTGGCGACAGAAGAGGTCTCCCCCCCCCCGCCATGTCCCGGTTGTCTCCGCTGCTTCCCGGATCCGTCGGTAGAGGCGGAGACGATCTGGTCCTTTTACCTGATGGGCAGGAGATCAAGTGAGTGCATGATAGCCCCTCTATGCCCTTGGAGGACCGGAGTGATGTCAAACGTCACTTCCGCCCTCGTGCCTTAAAGGGACCATTTCTTTTAAGAGAAAAGAAAAAATACATTTTTTTTTTTTTTGCTTTTAAGGCCTCATACACACGGACGTTTTTTGACGCCGGCGTTTTCTGGCGTTTTTTGCAGCTCTCCATGTTAGTCAATGGCCCCATAAAAACGTCGGCGTTTTTGAGCTGTAGGTGGCGTCGCCGTTAGTGAGCAGAAAGTAGAACCCATGGCCATCGCGTTCTGAGGCTGTAACGTTTTGACGTTTTTTGACGCCGACGCCACAAAACGCCAACAAAAGCCAACAAACGCCACCTAATATTGTACCGGCGTTTTCCGGCGTTTTTTGACGCCGACGTTTATAGGTTGAAAAATAGCAGAGGGATGATTTTTTTTAAAAAACGCCTATTGACGCCGACGCTCACTAACGCTCAAAAACGCCAATGCATAACGCCGAAAAACGTCGACTTTTTTTCCTTGACGTCGGACCCGACGTTTTGTTTATTTTTTTAGATACGCCCGTGTGTATGAGGCCTTAGTGTAAATGTGAGGTCTGAGGTCTTTTTGACCCCAGATCTCACATTAAAGAGGTCCTGTCAAGCTTTTTTCTATTACAAGGGATGTTTACATTCCTTGTAATAGGAATAAAAGTGATCCAAAAAAAAAATTTAAAGGGAAATTCTAAAAATAACAAATAAAAACTAAAAAAAAAAAAAGAAAAAAAAAATTAAAGCACCCCGTACCTCCGTGCTCGCGCGCAAAAGCGAACGCATACGTAAGTTGCGCCCGCATATGTAAACGGT
The DNA here is from genome assembly GCA_018402905.1 of Glandirana rugosa. NCBI lineage: Eukaryota > Metazoa > Chordata > Amphibia > Anura > Ranidae > Glandirana > Glandirana rugosa. Next base: position 26,543 of record BLSH010037489.1, read on the forward strand.
GTTCAAACCACACAGGTGACTCAAAACTGGTATCCTGTAAAACATTTTTAAATGCCACCTATGGAGATTTTTAAGTGCCAAAGTTTGTCGCCATTCCATGAGTGGGCGCAATTTTGAAGCATGACATGTTGGGTATCAGTTTACTCGGCATAACATTATCTTTCGCAAAATAGAAAAAAATTGTGCTAACTTTATTGTTTTCTTATTTTTTAATTCAAAAAAATGTATTTTTTTCCAAAAAAAAAATAGCATTTGTAAGACTGCTGCGCAAATACGATGTGACATAAAGTATTGCAACGATCTCCATTTTATTCTCTAGGGTGCCTGAAAAAAAAATATAATGTTTGAGGGTTCTAAGTAATTTTCTAGCAAAAAAAAATGATTTAAACATGTAAACAACAAGTGTCAAAAATAGGCTTGGTCCTTAAGAGTGGTTATATAACAAACATGTCATACTTACGTGCTCTATGCAATGGTTTTGCACAGAGCAGCCTTGATCCTCCTCTTCTTGGGTCCCTCACCGGTACTCCTGGCTCCTCCCCCACGAGTGCCTTCCTTAGCAAGTCACATATTATGGGGGCACTTGTGACTGCTTGTTCTCGAACCCCGCTCTGTGTCCATAAGACACACAGAGTGCGGCTTGGCCCCACCCATGCTCCCTCCTCACTGGCTGTGATTGGCAGCAGAGGGATTCAATGGCTCCTGGTACTGTCACTGAACCAATGAGCAGGCAGAGAGGTGGGAGATCAGACTCAGGTAAGTATTAGGGGGACGGTGGAGCCACATATCAAGGTTTTTTTTACCTTCATGCATAAAATGCATGAAAGTAAATAACCTTCAGCCTTTAGAATTATTTTAATCACCCCATATGTACTTCTCAAGCTACTTTATATCCATACTCAAAAAGTATGGATTCTATTCTAGTCCATACTATGCTGACAGTGCTACAAATTACTTGTCTGTTTTGGTACATGATGATTGTATGCCTGTTGTATTCGGCTCACATCCTAGGGCACCCATGTAAAAATTGCCCTGGAATTTGCACAATTTTCTCTGAAATGTGATACAGTTTATTGTTTGTACATATAGTTAGAGTTGAGCGAACCCGAACTGTAAAGTTCGGGTCCGTACTGAACTTTGGTGTGTCTGGGACCCGGACCTGAACCCGAACCCAGACATTTCAAAAAACGTTCGGGTTCGGGTTCTGGGTTCTGGTAGTTGATCACGCATGTTGAATAGCTGCAGGGCAGCCAGTCAACAAGCGTTTCACTGGTTTGCCCTAAAGGCATGGCTGTGAATGGCCAGTGCATCATGTGACCCAGCCTCTTTATAAGCTGGAGTCACTTGGGGCTGCAGTCACATGCTCTCTGAGACTCTGACTAGTGTAGGCAGAGGAAGCTGCTGGCGCTGTGAGGGACAGATTTCAGATATTTTAACATCTCATCCTGCATTACAGAACGATCTGATTCTGGACCAATTAGAGATTACTACTACTGCTGCTCTGAGGGACAGATTGCAGATCTCACCCTGCATTACACAACGATCTGATTCTGGACTAATTAGAGATTTCTCATATTGCTGCTTTGAGTGACAGATTGCAGATCTCACCCTGCATTACAGAACAATCTGACTGTACTAGGTAGAGGCTTCTGCTTAGAGGGACAGATTATTGTTCTAAAATCATCTACTAGTTCTATAGGGAGAGGTTCCAGCTGTTGCTGTAAGGGACAGATTATTGTTCAAAAATCATCGCCTACTCCTATAGGGCCAGGTTCCAGCTGTTGCTGTAAGGGACAGATTATTGTTCAAAAATTATCGCCTACTCCTATAGGGCCAGGTTCCAGCTGTTGCTGTAAGGGACAGATTATTGTTCAAAAATCATCGCCTACTTCTATAGGGTAAGGTTCCAGCTGTTGCTGTAATGGACAGATTATTGCTCAAAAAACATCTCCTAGTTCTAAAGGGAGAGGTTCCAGCTGTTGCTGTAAGGGACAGATTATTGTTCAAAAATCATCGCCTACTTCTATAGGGCCAGGTTCCAGCTGTTGCTGTAATGGACAGATTATTGTTCAAAAAACATCTCCTAGTTCTAAAGGGAGAGGTTCCAGCTTTTGCTGTAAGGGACAGATTATTGTTCAAAAATGATCGCCTACTCCTATAGGGCCAGGTTCCAGCTGTTGCTGTAATGGACAGATTATTGTTCAAAAATCATCACCTACTCCTATAGAGCCAGGTTCCAGCTGTTGCTGTAAGGGACAGATTATTGTTCAAAAATCATCGCCTACTCCTATAGGGCCAGGTTCCAGCTGTTGCTGTAAGGGACAGATTATTGTTCAAAAATCATCTCCTAGTTCTAAAGGGAGAGGTTCCAGCTGTTGCTGTAAGGGACAGATTATTGTTCTATAATTAACTCCTAGTTCTAAAGGAAGAGGTTCCAGCTGTTGCTGTAAGGGACAGATTATTGTTCAAAAATCATCGCCTACTCCTATAGGGCCAGGTTCCAGCTGTTGCTGTAAGGGACAGATTATTGTTCAAAAATCATCGCCTACTCCTATAGGGCCTGGTTCCAGCTGTTGGTGTGAGCGGTGCGTTGGTGTTTTAAAAAAAAAAAAAGAAGGTATTAATTGGTATTAATAAATACTTAAATAGGGCTACATAGTACATTTGCGGGCACAATGAGGAGAGCATCAAATAAGGGACGTGGTCATGGTGATGCTGGTGCTGCTGGTGTTGGTCGTGTTGGTGAAGCTCCTGTTGGAAGGAGAGGACATGGTCGATGTGTGCCAGCTACATGCACAAGTGAAACACCTTCCTCAGGTAGCCAACAGAACATTCACCGTTATATGGTAGGCCGGAATGCCGCTCAACAATTGGTGAGGACAGAACAAGTACAGGCGATAGAAGATTGGGTGGCTGACAATGCCTCCGGTTCTTTCAAATTGTCTCCCTCCCGGTCCCTTGATGAAAGCTCAGAGCTGGCACCTGAACCCCATGGCCATCTGTCTTTCACCTCAGCCCCTTGTAAATTAGCCAAGCAGTCTGAGCCCCAAGTCATGCAAGAGACTCTTATGCTTTTTGATGACTCTCCTGGTGTGCTTTCCGTGGGCCATCCACATAGCGCTGCCCCAGAAGTGGAAGACATTGAGTGCACCGATGCCCAACCACTTCTGTTGCATGATGAGGACATGGAAACACCAGCGCAGCACGTCTTAGATGATGACGAAACACAGGTGCCAACTGCTGCAGCTTTCCTCAGTGTGCAGACTGACAAGGAGGGCAGTGGTGAAGGGTGGGTGGAAGATGATGGGGAGGAGGATGATGAGGTCCTAGAACCCACATGGACTGAGGGTCATGTGAGTGACGTTTGCAGTTTGGAGGAAGAGGTGGTGGTCGCACAGTGGCACCAGCACAGCAAAAGAGGAAGCAGGTTGCAAAAGCGGAGCGAGCATCCCCTAGACAATATGCCTGCTACTACCTACCGCACCCAGGGACCTAGCACACCAAAGGCAGCTCAAAGGCATTCCCCCGCATGGCAGTTCTTCAGACAATGTGCTGACGACAAGACACAAGTGGTTTGCAAGCTGTGCAATGATAGCCTGAGCCGGGGCATAAATGTTCTAAACCTGACCACAACCTGCATGATCAGGCATCTAAATTCAAGGCACAAGCTGGATTGGAATAATTACCTCAAAATCCAAGAAAGGCTTCGGCCTCCTCCTGCTTCCTCTTCTGCTGCTGCCTCGGCCTCTTCCTCCACCTCTACCGTGACAGTGTCACCTGCCACCCAGCAAACAGATGATATGACAGCAACGCCACCATGTCCGCCACCGTCCCCAAGCATTTCCACACCATGGTCCCATGGAAGCTTACAGCTCTCCATCTCCCAAACACTGGAGAGAAAGAGGAAGGACCCCCCTACCCACCCGCGATCCCTGGCCCTGAATGCCAGCATTTCTAAATTCCTGGCCTTTGAAATGCTGTCATTCCATTTGGTGGACACAGACAGTTTCAAAACCTGATGGCGGTGGCTGTCCCAGAGTACGTGGTTCCCAGCTGCCACTACTTTTCCAGGCGAGCCATCCCTTCCCTGCACAAACAAGTCAGGGTCAAGAAGTGTCCACTACGCAACGCCCTCAGTGGCAAGGTCCACATAACCACTGATACGTGGACCAGTAAGCACGGGCAGGGACACTATATCTCGCTAACTGCACACTGGGCAAATGTAGTGGCGGGTGGACCTGAGCCGCCTAGCCATTTGGCGCATGTCCTTCCACCACCGAGGATTGCAGGGCATTTCTCTTTGCCTCCTGTTGCCTCCTCCTCCTACTGCGCTTCCTCCTCCTCGACCACCTACTCATCCGCTCAGTGTAACACCTTCACCACCAACATCAGCACATCCAGGGGGAAACGACAGCAGTTTTAAAACTGATATGTTTGGGGAATAAACCCCACACTGCGCACGAGCTGTGGACGGGCATTGAACAACAGACCAATGAGTGGTTGTTGCCACTGAGCCTCAAGCCCGGCTGGTGGTGTGCGACAATGGCCGAAATCTCGTAGCGGCTCTGGGCCGAGCCCGTTTGATGCACATGCCTTGCCTGGCGCATGTGCTGAATTTGGTGGTACAGAATTTTCTAAAAAACAACCCGGATATGTCAGAGCTGCTGCATAAAGTGCGGGCCGTCTGTGCGTACTTTCAGCGTTCTCACCCTGCCGCTGCTCACCTGTCTGCGCTGCAGCGGAACTTCGGCCTTCCCACTCACCGCCTCCTATGCGACGTGCCCACAAGGTGGAACTCCACCTTGCACATGCTGGAGAGACTGTGTGAGCAGCAGCAGGCAATAGTGGAGTTTCAGCTGCAGCACGCACGGGTCAGTCGCTCTGCTATGTCTCCTTGAAAAAACACTTCGGACGATGATTGAAGAGGATGTGGCACAGGAGGATGAGGAGGAGGAGGAGGAAGAGGGGTAATTTCGACGGTTATTAGACAGTGATTCGCAAGTGGCTCTGAGGGTGGGTTCCTGCACCAGCATAGGCCAGGTCAAAAATATTCAAGCCAGGGCACAGTTCTGGAGGACGAGGAGGATAAGGAAGATCATGAGGAGGAGGAGGAGGAACCGCAGCAGGGTGGCACCCAACGCAGCTCGTGGGCATCACTGGAGCATGGCTGGGGGGATACGGAGGACACAGATGATACACCTCCCACAGAGGACAGCTTGTCTTTGCCTCTGGGCAGCCTGGCACATATGGCCGACTACATGCTGCAGTGCCTGCGCAACGACAGCCAAGTTCCCACATTGTAAAGTGTGCCGATTACTGGGTGGCCACCCTGCTGGATCCCCGTTACAAGGACAACGTGCTGTCCTTAATTCCCTCACTGGAGCGTGATCGGAAGATGCGCGACTACAAGCGCACACTGGTAGACACGCTGCTGAGGGCATTCCCAAATGACACCGAGGGCTCAGGGGAAGCACAAGGCAAAGGCAGAGGAGGAGGAGGAAGAGGCCGCCAACGCAGCTGTGGCACCGCCAGCACCTCAGAAGGCAGGGTTAGCATGGCTGAAATGTGGCAAAGCTTTGTCAGCAGCCCGCCACTACAAACAGATCCACCAGTCGATAGACAACGTCTTAGCAGGAGGCAGCATTTCAGCAACATGGTGGAAGAGTATGTGTGCACACGCCTACACGTACTGACTGATGGGTCTGCCCCATTCAACTTCTGGGTCTCCAAATTGGCCACATGGCCTGAGCTTGCCGTTTATGCCTTAGAGGTGCTGGCCTGCCCTGCAGCCAGTGTATTGTCTGAACATTTTTGGGGGCTTTATCACAGACAAGCGCAGCCGCCTGTCCACAGCCAACCTGGACAAGCTAACGTTTATTAAAATGAACCAGGCATGGATCCCACAAGACTTGTCTGTACCTTGTGCAGAATAGACATTTAGACTGGACTCACACAGCCATTTGTATACTTGTTTTTTTGAATATGCCTCAATATTTTGGGGGCTACCCCAATTATAAACAAAAAAAAAACCAGTGTTGGCTACCTCCTCCTACTCCTCCACCACCGCCACTTCCACCTACACTGCCATGGTCACAGCCTAGTCAACCTCTAGGCTCCTACTCCACATCCACCACCCCTTCCCATTTTTTTTATTTGATTTTAATTTATTTTCCCTATCCTTATTTTTTTGTAGGGCACTTGCCCTACGCTTACCCCCATTTTACTACCTTTTGCAGCCCTCTAGCACTTGCCAGGACTTTGTTACAGCCACTTTTGTGCCGAAAAGTTAGGATCCCCATTGA
>BLSH010037489.1:43534-72399 GCA_018402905.1 Glandirana rugosa
ACCACAAATAATAACGCTAATCGACACTAACCGGTGTCGATTAGTGTACCATGTCTCCCAGACGTTAACCGGGACAGACATGGTACACGAGTGACACTGGTTAGTGTCTCCAGTTGTGTTATCATGTGTTACTTACCTACTTACCTTCGGGAGGTAACACACGTTAAAAGTACACTAGACGACACTAACCGGTGTCTATTAGTGTCATGTCTACTCGACGTTAACTGGGACACACATAGTACACTAGTGACACTGGTTAGTGTCTCCGGTTGTGTTGCAGCTCATCTGTACTGTGATTAGCTGTGGCCAATCACAGCAGATCACATGACAATTGTACACAATGGAGGGCTTCCACTCATACCATTCATTGTGTACTATTGTGTTGGCCTCTGTGATTGGTCACAGTGATCACATGATACACACAGGGTCAATTGCAGCTCATCTGTACTGTGATTATCTGTGGCCAATCACAGCAGATCACATGAAAATTGCACACAATGGAGGGCTTCCATTCATCCATTCATTGTGTACTATTGTGTTGACCTCTGTGATTGGTCACAGTGAGCACATGGTACAGACAGGGCCAATTGCAGACCCTCTGTACCATGTGATTAGCTGTGGCCAATCACAGCTAATCGCAATAATAAACACCAAATGAAAAAATGTTTGCTTATAACAGTGAAATTTAGTGTTATAAGCAACCATAGTTTGTACAAAAAACTAACAAAATCCTGATCACGTCCCAAGAGTAGTGTATTGTTACTATGGCAACACTGTATTGCTCTGGTCACAGTATGAAAAAAAAAAAGTAATAAAAATGAAAAAAAAAAGATATTTCACCAATCGGTGTCCCTGATCACCACCACACCAGTTATATGATAACGCTGTACTGCACCTTCTTGATAACCTCAGTTCTCGATAGGTACCCATGTTCACCTCCCCCAACTGGTTAACCACTTCAGCCCCGGAAGGATTTCCCAGGTTAGGACCAGAGTACTTTTTGGGATTCGGCGCTGCATCGCTTTAACTGACACTTGCGCGGCCATGCAACGTTTTACCCAAACAAAATTTGCGTCCTTTTTTTCCCACAAATAGAGCTTTCTTTTGGTGGTATTTGATCATCGCTGCTTCATTTCTGATCGCCGCTATAAATAAAAGAAGAGCGACAATTTTGCAAAAACAAAAAATATAAATTTTTTTTTTCAACGGTTTTGGCCGATTTATATTCTTCCTCATATTTGTGATAAAAAAAAAAATCGCAATCGGCGTTTATTGATTGGTTTGCGCAAAAGTTGCCGCATTTACGGATGATGAGAATTCATTTCTGGGGTTTTTCATTTTTTTTAAATTTTTTACTAGTAATGGCGGTACTGCGATATTGCAGCGGACATGTCGGACCATTTTGACACTTTTTTTGGGACCATTGGCATTTATACAGCGATCAGTGCTATAAAAATGCACTGATTACTGTGTAATTGGCAGTGAAGGGGTTAACCTGCAGGGGGCGCTCTAAGGGTTAACTGTGTTCCCTGGGCGTGTTCTTACTGTGTGGGGACTGCCCTGGCTGGGGAAAGGAGATGATCACAGCTTCCACTTACAGGAAGGCTGTGATCATCGCCCTTCCCCCTTCAACAGAACGGAGGTCCATGTTTACATACACGGACCTCCATTCTTTCAGTGCGGGGGGGGGCATCGCGGGTAGCGGGCGGCGATCGAGTCCGCCCTACCCGCTCCCTGGCTCCCCCCGAACACAGTGAGCGCACGAGCGCGCCTCCAGCGGCGCGCGCACGCTCACAATGCTAGTTATCGCGGCCGCCGTCCTGTGACGGCGGTTCGCGATAACGAACCACCTTGTCGCCGTCACGCTGCGGCGGGCGGTCGGCAAGTGGTTAATCAGCCACAGAACCTGTCTAATTAATATGTGTTCAGTTTAAAAGGGGTGAGGTGGCAACTCTATTCCTACCAACTACCCCCACCACGAAACTCTGAAGCAACTATTTGTCGGGGAAGTAAGTTTTGCCTAGAAAGTCGTTTCCTCATAGGTGGAACAGATGTGAGTGAGCCTGAGAGGCAGCAGTGACTGAAATTGAGCAGGATCTGGAAACTTGGCTTGCGTGAAGTAATGGTTTCATTTGGAGGTGGTGAGACCTTTTTCATGGACATTATCAGCTGTCTCAGCTTTCGTGCATTGTACTTACTGCTTTGCTAACCCTGCTATCCTTCATCTGCTTATCCTTATAGGTAGGGTTGCCACATCATCCCTTTAATCCAGGACATATATTAATTTCACAAGTTCTGTGGCTGATTAAGGTGGTAATTAAACTCCCTTGGTGCCTTATCTGCATTAAATTGGCCTCAGAACAACCTGTGTAATACATATGTGTCCTGGATTAAAGGGATGATGTGGTAACCCTACTTATAGGTGTCCCTGATAGCCTATGAAAGTAACTGATTATTTCAAGCAACCAAGCCTGTGAATTGCCATGTACTAATCAGTTTGTCTTACACTATGTTTTATTGCTGTCAGCTTTGAAGATCTTCGCTGATTTGCTAACCCTGCTAGCCTTCATTTGCTCACTAACATAGATCCCGCTAATAATATATGATAGTTGCTGGCCACTTCAAACAAGCAAGTCTGTGAATTGTTCAATCAGTTCAATCTTTGTGTTATCTACTATTCATCTCAGCCTTGATGATCTACATTTATTGCCACTGATGCCGTAACATCATTATGATCTTCTTGAAGTTACAACGTGCCCTGCTATGCCTCGTGTTTCTATGCATGTGGCTGTTGAATGAGCATTTATATCTACCTGCAGCTGTGGAATTAAGCTCTATTGAAGCCACAACTTAAAGCGGTTGTACATTTAACAAAAAACAAAAACAAAGCTGTAAGGCAAAGGCATAATGAGCTAGTATGCATCGCATACTAGCTCAATATGAAATACCTCAGAACGAAGCTCTGACGGGTCCGCCCGCTCCCCGCAGAGGGAGCTGACATTTTCCCTCAGGGATACTTCCTGGTTCGCGGTTACGGCGCTGTGAGTGGCCAGAGTCGCGCGACATCACTCCCGCGTATTCGCACTGGAGCCCGTCTTTCCGGCAAGGTTTCCGGCAGGGTCCAGCGCGACATCACTGTTCATGCGCCGCGACGTGACATATTCTCAAGTATTACAGTGATTTAAGGGGCAGTACCTCTGTAATATATCTATATCATACTGAGGACTGTATGGTCTAAGGAACATTTTTTATTTGATCTTCTTTAAGTTTGGGGCCTATTGTTTAGTCCTATTTATATGTGCAAAAATAATGGCTGGTTTGTGTTTTCCTTAGCAATTTAGCTGGATGTGGTGATGAGCACAGTGGGCCATTATTATTTAGAACCTGTTGGTTCATTTTCATAGAGCCCATTGTCTGTGCTCTTATTTATCATTGGATTGATGTCCTGTTTACAGTGTAGTCTAAGACAACCTTGTCTGTTTTAATTGGTGGTAGAGGGGTGTAGCGCTGTCCCCGTGAGGGTTGCAAGAATTATCAATACCCCTCTGGTTACCCTGATCCTGGGAATACTCTGCCACCTCTGACACACTGGGTTCACTCATTGTGCTAGTTTCATTTAAGTAAACAACACAGTGAAGAAATACACAAAACTGAACTGAACCAGTAGTGTTTACTCAAAAAATATACAGTATCTTACAAAAGTGAGTGCACCCCTCACATTTTTGTAAATATTTTATTCTATCTTTTCATGTGACAACACTGAAGAAATGACACTTTGCTACAATGTAAAGTAGTGAGTGTGCAGCTTGTATAACAGTGTAAATTTGCTGTCCCCTCAAAATAACTCAACACACAGCCATTAATGTCTAAACCGCTGGCAACAAAAATGAGTACACCCCTAAGTGAAAATGTCCAAATTGGGCCCAAAGTGTGTTTTGTATGTTAGAGACCTTGCGCTCCTCCACCTTCCATTTGAGGATGCCCCACAGATGCTCAATAGGGTTTAGTTTCGGAGACATGCTTGGCCAGTCCAGCACCTTTACAATCAGCTTCCCTAGCAAGGCAGGGGTCGTCTTGGAGATGTGTTTGGGGTCACTATCATGTTAGAATACTGCCATGCGGCCCAGTCTCTGAAGGGAGGGGATTATGCTCTGCTTCAGTATGTCACAGTATATGTTGGCATTCATGGTTCCATCAATGAACTGTAGCTCCCCAGTGTCGGCAGCACTCATGCAGCCCCAGACTATGACACTCCCACCACCATGCATGACAGGGGGCTGCGTTGTCATCTCCCTATGCATATATTGCTACCATTTTTGTCAGTTGTTTATACATATACCCTATTATCTTTTTCAGCCATGCTACGGTTTGCTCCTGATCATTGGCTTAAACTTGCCATGAAATGCGTAGAGCTTTCATCGCCGTGCATCATTCACCTGATCATGTCTATGGACAGTATTATCCTATTTACCTTATTCCCTAGGGTGCTAAGGGCCACAGGCCAGACTCTTATGTATTTGAGTCCTAAATCAGTCCTACCCAGATATGTACAAGTATTCAATTTTGATAGATTGGGGCGTTGTATTTATTTATGTCAATCCTGTGATGTAATGGTATTTTTACCAATGAAATTTGCATACACAATGTCAATCTTGTACTTCTTTGATTATATATCTATCAATAAATTATGATTAATTCATCATTCTCCACCATTTTGCTTCATATAAAGTCCCACTCATCTCCCCCAGCATTTTTTTACGCAATTTTATAATTTACTAGTAATGGTGGCGCTCAGTGATTTTTAGTGGGACTGCGACATTGCGGCGGCCAAATCAGACACCTAACTGACATTTTTGACACTTTTTTGGGAACCAGTGACATTATTACAGTAATCAATGCTAAAAATATCCACTATTTTTGTACTAATAGCACTGGCAGGGAAGGGGTTAACATCAAGGGAAATCAAGGGGTTAAATGTGTTCCCTGGGAGGTGTTTCTAACTGTATGAGGCACTGTGTGACTGGGGAAACACACAGATCGATCTTCCTGCATAGCAGGAAGACAGTATCTATGTGATCTCTCCTGTCAGAATGGAGATCTGCCTTGTTTACACAGGCAGATCCCCTTTCTGTCACTGCGGGGAAAGATCACGGGTGGCCGGTGGACATCGAGTCCACCCCACCCACTGATTGGCTCCCACGCTGGCCAATGGGAGCGCCTACACAAGCTGGTTCCTGCACCGCCGTACAGCTATGAAGCACCCCCTTTGCCGCAGTATAATGACGGTGGCTGAGGCTGAAGTGGTTAAGAAGATATTGTTTGTATTTACATTTTGCTTCCTGCTGCTTTTATATTTAATTTAATAATTGTCCCACTAATTGAGTGGGAACAGCAAGTTATTACTGGACACATGCCGTGCTTCAAAGCTTTCCAAACATGTTATATACAGACTTTATATAGTCATATTTGTTCTCAATTATTTTTGTTGTATTTATTGTATTTTCCATTGTTCTGTACTATTTATTTTTGGGCAATACATTTTAGAAAAAAGAACAAAATGTACACTATTCCTTTTGAGAAAAAAGGGTACAGCACATGCATGAGAATTTTCTTACATCTTAATCACAGTTATACAATACTTATTTTTTTCCTCAAAAGACTAGAATCAATTAAATAAAAACACAGTCCTGGTTACCAGTAAAACAATAAGTGCTATTACTAAAAATACCACAACTTTTGGCAGGCCATAATACATTTTGTGCTTTGTACTCTAATAACAACATCAAGGGTTTATTTTCTGCAGATGACATTTAGCCATTTCTTCATATTTAAATTATGATTGGTATTTTGATATTTTCTCAGATCTTGGATATTCTTTGAACATTTAAAGTATAACACAAGAGAAAACTTTTATTTTTGGGTTTGGATAGACTGGTGATTAGTTAGAGCCTTTGTCAATGGCTCATGTTGTCTATGTCCCCATTAAAGATTTTCCAGATCACCAGTGTCAACTGAAATAAAATGAGGGTAAATCCAAAATTTTGAGTTGCCACCAGAACAGAAATAGAGAGGGCTTCCTTCACATTGGAAAGATATCCTCTCAGTTCCTATTCAATCAAGTCAAGACAGGAAGTTAAGGGAGATCTCCCTAATGAGACACAGGTTGCAAAAAAAAATTATGGTGGGTTTTACCCTCCTCAATCTATCAGGAATGGAAAACATTTTTGCTTTAGGGCCCTTTTACACGGACCTTCCATTCAGGTCTGCCTGTCTGTTTTTTCAGGTGGACCTGAACGGAGCCTCCATGCAGCTCTATGGAGCGACGGATGCCTGTGGAGATATGTCCGCTGACACCCGTCACTCTCTGATCCGCTCCGCTTCCATAAAGTGTGACAGAGGAAAACCCTATTTTTCCATCCATCTGCGGATCGGATGACAACGGACTGATGGATCCGTTGTCATCCGATCTCCCATAGAGGAGATGGCTCTGATGCATCCATCTCTGCACAGAGAGTGGAGACGGATCCGTCATCTGTCGGCTCAGTTGGGTTCAGTGGATCGATCCCCACTGAGCAAAACAGAGCCTGGACATGAACATGTCCATGTGAAAGGGCCCTTAGGCTCCATTCACACTTCTATGACTCTAAAGTTGTGCTCACTTTGAAGTGCAACTTTGGTGCAACGTTGAGGCAACTTTGACAAAACTTTGGATGGGTGCAACTTGGATATGACTTTGGCTTTGACTAGTGATAATGGACAACTGTATAACATTCGGGCATAACATTCATGCAACTTTTGAGGCTTAATATTGAAATCTATGGCCCTCAAGTAGTGCATGAACTTTGAAGTTGCTGCTACTTTAAGTCGCACATATATGAATAGTTATCATTGGAAAACATAGGGAAAGGCTTGTCATGTGACTTTGATGTCCAAAAGTGTGAATGGAGCCTTAGCGTAATTTTCTTTTTTTGGCGTTGCTTCACGTCAGCACACAATAGGTCAGCTCTATCCCTTGATCTCCAATAGAGCAATCCCTACATTGTCCAATAAATTCAAGGCTCTCCCTTTGCCAGTATTCCATGACCAGACTCACAGCGGATAAGGGAGGGTTTTTGCTGAGGTCAGTCAGAGCTAGGACAATTATGGCAAACAACTTTCCATTTTACTCTGGGTCACATCCATACACAATTGAATCTAACTGTTCATGGACTAACCAGGGAGGGAAATAGAATAAAATACGCCAAACACCAGATGCTGCTGAATAAGGCTTTAATGTTGTTCCAGGGTGGCAGATAGTACTGGGGCACCCATAATTTGCCTAGGATTTGAGGCCACATTCAACTTATCATAATAAAAAAGGAAAAGTCGGCACTCTGGAACTGCAGTATCAACACATTTGCTGTGAACACGGCATTATTTGCCGAAACATGTAAGCCTATTCCTGTTTGGACGATATGGAATAAAGAAGTTTTGATACTGCAGTTCCAGAGTGCCGACTTTTCCTTTTTTATTATGATGGATTTCTATTGGAAGAGGGAAGACTTCCTGAAGTCAGAGCACCTGGTAAAGTGTGTGGTTTGATCTATGGTTAAGCAGCAGCTGGTAGAGCGGTGTGTTTCTCTCTGACATTCAACTTATAGTGGCATGTAAAGGTCTTGCAAGAGTTCCAGTCTTTTACGCTGCAAACCACATCTGCTAATACCTTCAACTTGTTGTCTAAGAAGTCGCCACTGCTATAATTGACTGTGCCTTATTCTCCTAAGGTTGAGAGTGTCCCTCTCTGGAATAGGTGTCCTATTCCAGAGGAGATTACTCTAGAGGATTCATATGCGCCTTCTTTGGTCCTTTTGGTAAGACAAAAAGAGATTATGTTTGGCAAAATTGTTCTGTCCATAAAAGGCATGTTAATAATGGGGACGTGTTCTGAGAAAGAAAATAAAACAAATGCAAACAGCAGCAAGAGTAAAAAAGAGAAAAATAACATACCAGCAGAGTGGTTACAGCAGCCTGAAAAAGGGAGAAAGATTGTGGAGCAGGTGCGTAGGCAGGCTTTAAGTTCAGACAGTTAGACAAAAGAGAGAGCCAATCAATTTACTAGAACCAACAGGAGTTGCGCCAACAACTCCATGCATGAAGCAGCAAGCAGTTGCTATGCAACCATGTAGACTACCACCAATGGGAAGCCACAATGTCAGATACCTGAACTTTATGATGCAATTGGGGCTTGCCTTAGCCTCCTGTGGTGCCAACCTGTAACGGGCATCCCCAAAAAAATAAGAAAGAGGAGCATAAAAATAGAGATAGCACAGAAATGTAGCCCAGGATAAAGATATACTTAGCACCCTCTGTACACTGGCAAAGACATATGTCTCTGCAGCACTTCCACTAGTAGCACCCTTTTTGGGTTGGGGGGGAGTTGACCAGCTTAGGGTAGATGATGCAAGGTGTGTGCTAATGAGATAAGCTGATCAACTCATTCCTGTGTCATTCCTAGAAAATAAACCACCATGGAAAGTGGTCAACCATGGATAGTTGCCAACATCCCTACTTATTGAAAACTAGGAAAATAAGTAACCCCCCCCCAGTACTAATGAGACTTTAAGGGCAACTTTAAATCAATAAAGCAGTATATAATAATGTAAAAAACATATGATTTTTATTTTTACGTACATAAAAAAGGTGTATACATCACCATTTCAAATCATCAAATGATGAAACAGCTAATACATATGGGTATATACAACATAGTGACTATGATCTCCTCTGTATACCGACGCATTACAGGAAAGATTCAATCTTTTCTTCAGGGGTGCCAAGAGAAGATCACATACAGTATGAATTCTATAACAGAGGCAGAGCATAGCAGTTAACAATGAGTAAGGCAAGGAAATAACATGTCAATCCATAAGAGTATTTCAAGAGAATTTGACATACCATCCATATGAATAGCATATCTAATTCATCATAGGTGTATAGAGAGAAGTGCCCCCAGGACAGCGGGGTCCCCCCCCCACATTTCACACAAGGACCCCCCCCCCCGGGTGTATATACACCACTCGACGTTGCCATGGATGGCCAGGTGTATATAAAAGGAGGAGAGTGAAAAGGTCTGAAGATCTAATGGGAGGGAAAAGAAAAGGTGTCATCTGTAATTGTATCCAAGGATGCAATGCAGATAATAGCCTAAACAACAGTGGTTTGAGAATCAAAACCATACTGTGCATTGCTGCCTTTGTCTCCAGGATGGACATTACAATTCCCTACATCTAACCTAAGGTATGCTACAGATACTCTTTTCGGTATATTAAATACCCTGGTGGTTTCTCTACCAGAGGTGGAATATGATCCCATCCTCTCCCTGGCACTACCTATGGATACTTTTATCTAGGGATATTTGCAGGGTCCCCTTTATGAGATATACAGTTAGGTCCATATACAGTATCTCACAAAAGTGAGTGCACCCCTCACATTTTTGTAAATATTTTATTATATCTTTTCATGTGACAACACTAAAGAAATGACACTTTGCTACAATGTAAAGTAGTGAGTGTACAGTAAATTTGCTGTCCCCTCAAAATAACTCAACACACTGCCATTAATGTCCAAACCACTGGCAACAAAATGAGTATACCCCTAAGTGAAAATGTCCAAATTGGGTCCAATTAGCCATTTTCCCTCCCAGTGTCATGTGACTAGTTCGTGTTACAAGGTACTCACTTTTGTGAAATACTGTATATACAGTTTGGTTCATATATATGTGGACACAGGCACCATTTTCATACTTATGGCTCTATATGCCACCAGAATAAAATTAAAATGAAACAATCCAAATGAATTTGAAGTGCAGACTTTCAGCTTTAATTCAAGGGATTGAACATAAATATCAAGTACAAATTTTAGGAACTGCAACCATTTTTATACACAGCCACCCTATTTTCAAGGGCTCAAATGTAATTGGACAAATGAATATACTCATAAATAAAATGTTCATTTTTAATATTTTGTTGAGAATCCTTTACTGGCAATGACTGCCTGAAGTCTGGAACCCATGAACTTTACCAAAGACTGGGTTTCCTCCTTTCTGATGCTTTGCCAGGCTCTAACTGCAGCTGTCTTCAATTGTTCTTTGTGGGTCTTTCTACCTTTAGTTTTGCCTTCAGCAAGTGAAATGCATACTCCATTGGGTTGAGATCAGGTGATTGACTCGGCCATTGTCAAATATTCCACTTCTTTTCCTTCAAAAGCTACTGGGTTGCTTTTGCAGTGTGTTTTGGATCATTGTCCATCTGTACTGTGAAGCGCAGTCCAATCAACTTTGCTGCATTTGGCTGAATCTGGGCTGACAGTATATCTCTAAACACTGCAGAATTCACCTATCTGCTTCTATCTTCTGTCACATTATCAATACACACCAATGACCCAGTGCCACTGGAAGCCATGCATGCCCATGCCATCACACCGCAAGCTCCACTATGTTTAACAGATAATGTTGTGTGCTTTGGATCATGAGCTGTTCCAAGCCTTCTCCACATTTTTTTCTTCCTGTCATTCGGGTACAGATTCATTTTAGATTTATCTGTCCAAAGAATGCTTTTCCAGAACTGGTCTGGCTTTTTTAGATGTTTTTTGGCAAAGCCTAATCTGACTTTTTTATTCTTCAGGTGTCATGAAACTATAGTAAACATTCTATCATGTAACCTAAGCAAACGTTCATGTCTTATCTGTTGCCTACCTTTGCTGCATGTGTTCAGTTAAAGGCTGGACCTTCCTCACCTGTGAGCTTTAGTAGGCCCTCCTCAGCTGGCCTCTGCCCCAGGCCTTAATTGGTAACAGGATATATACCTGGCAGTGTAAGGCTGCATTGCTGATCAACGTTTGTGCAAGTTTGGCTTGTGTGTGATTGTCTGCTTCGATTGCTCTGAGTCTTAACTGTATTCTGATCCTTGGCTTGTCTGATTATCACTTCCTGCCTGATACCTCGACCTTCGGCTTGTCTTCAGTTTCTCCTGTCTTCTGGTTGTCCCGACCCTTTGCAATCCTTCTGACTATTCTTACTTTCCTGTGCTGCTGCTTCCCCTCTACCACCTGGGGCCAGCCTGAGCGTGAGCTAGGGGACCCTGAGGGCCGCGACCTGGATCCAGTTGCAGCCAAATCCATCCTCACCACTAGAGGCTCTGGTGAACACCCACTGGCTCTTAGATTCCGCACCCTGGGGAAACCGATGCACTAGCTCCCTGAGTTTCAGTGTCCATGCTCTAGGGGGTCCTCTCTCCGTATCAGCCGATACTACTTAGCAGCAGTCAATCATAGGTCCACAACCTTGCAGTGCACTTTGCAACCTTAGCGTGCGCTTTGCACTTCAGTGGTGTGATTCACACTCCTGCGGTGCGCATCCGTCACCTGACCTCAGGTGCCGTAACAGTTGATCAGCCATAGTTACATAGTTAGTCAGGTTGAAAAAAGACACAAGTCCATCCAGTTCAACCAAAAAAACATTTATATATATATATATATATATATATATATATATATATATATATACATATATACATACATACATACACAACCAAATAATCCCATATACAATCCTTCACCCACAGTTGATCCAGAGGAAGGCAAAAAACCCCAGCAAAGCATAGTCCAATTTGCTATAACAGGGGAAAAAAATCCTTCCTGATTCCCCCGAGAGGCAATCGGATTCACCCTGGATCAACTTTACCTAAAAATGTTAGTACCCAGTTATATTATTTACATTAAGGAAAGAATCCAGGCCTTTTGCCATGGACCCAGCTGATATGCCGCTACCGCAGATAATCTGCTGCAGAGAATACTCTGCAGACTCAAGACCTAGGAATCTAATCAGACCCAGGTGATGTGATTCCTCCAGGATTTGGCCACCCACTGTGAACAACTTCAGGCCTCCATAGGAATCCTTGTGCAACAACCTCAACTGCCACTGGCGGGCGCACCTATTTTGGTCACAGCCGCAGCCACAAACTCCTTGCATTTACCGGCTCCGTCCTGGTACTCTGGGGACTCCAAGGCCTGCAGGGGGTTACTTAGCCAGTGCACCATTCATTTTGACCTCCAGCCCCAAAACTTCCTGTCCGATCGGGCCAAGGTGGCCTATATAATATCTCTCCTGTCTGGTGAGGCGTTAGCCTAGGCCGCCCCCTTTTGGGATGATAATAATCCAGTGGTTTCTAGCTTATCTAGTTTCTTGAAACTCTTTCTGAATATCTTTGAGGAACCAGGTCATGTCTCCTCAGTGGCCAGCACCCTTTTACGTCTCTGCCAAGAGTCCACTTCTGTAGGACAATATGCGCTTCATTTTCGTACATTGTCTGCTGAGCTGAACTGGAATAATGAGGCCTTAGTTGTAACCTTTTTACATGGTCTTTCTGACAAAGTAAAGGATGAATTAGCAGGGAGAACCATTCCCGCTGATCTGGACGGGGTCATCTCCTTGTGTAACCAGATCAACATCCGTTTTCAGGAGAGGTCCCTAGAAAGAAAATGCCAGCACTTCCCAGCCCTTAGGCAGTCTGAGCTCCCCTCTCTTCATATCAAGGAGAATCCCCTGCCAGCTGAGGAACCCATGCAGCTGGGCCAGACCAGGCTATCTTCAGAGGAACGTGCTAGGCGCAGAACTCTGGGCCATTGCCTCTATTGTGGGGCAAAAGTAATTATCGTGATACTTGTTCACTTCGCCTGGGAAAATGCTCAGGTCCAATACATCTGGAAGGCGGAGTATTGGATACAGAAGTATCACCTTCACCTCCTCGTCTTTTTGTTTCGGTATTCCTCCATGTTGGCACTTCCTCTCATCCGGTCATGGTATATCTGGATTCCGGGGTTGCTGGCAATTTTCATGGACTGGAGAACTGCATCTTTGTTGGGACTTACCCTTTTGCCCTTCACCACACCTGTGACGGTATCAGCGATTGATGGCACTGTTCTCCCAGGGGGCCCTATTCGTTTCCAGACCCTTCCCGTTAAGATGTCGGTAGGGACACTCCTCCAGGAGTGAATGTCCTTCTTTGTTTTGCCTAAGGCCTCAGCCCCCATCGTACTGGGCCTTCCTTGGTTACGGCTCCATTCTCCACACGTGGACTGGACTTTGGGGCAAATCGTGGCTTGGGGTCCCTCCTGTTCCTCGTCTTCCCTACTCAAGGTTGCCCCAAAAGTGGAACTTCCTGTTGCCTCCACCTCTGTATCTCCTGTTCTTCCCAATGCGTGTAGCAAATTCTGGGATGTGCCCAGCAACAGTCAAGTTGATACGCTCTCTAGGTCATTTGGCACTCTGGATGAGCAGTCCATCTGTAAACCTGAGCCTATCTGTCCAACCTCATGCGTCCTTGCCCATTCTACCACCTTGAAGTTGAAAACGCTTCCGGGCAACACCTTCGTCCCCACTGAGTTAAGAGCTAAGATTTTTTGTTGGGGGGCATGATTCCAAGAGGGCTTGTCATGTTTGTACCCGGTCTGACTCCTCCATGCAAGCTTCTGATGGTCTTCGCTTGCCCTTGCCCACTTCTAAGAAACCGTTAGTCCTCAAGAGTCCTCTTGTCCTCCCCCTACCTCTGTTCTGGTCTCTGAGGATTATCAGAAGTACAAGGCTTGCTACATTCTGGACATTCTGGATTCTCGCCTCTGTAAATGCATCCTTCAGTACCTCATGCATTGGAGAGGGTTTGGTCCTGAGGAGAGGTTGTGGATTCCTGCATCTGAGGTATTTGCGCCTCATCTTGTGGAAAGGTTTCATTTGAGGTTTCCCTCCAGGCCTGGACCCAAGCGGGGGAGGGGGAGGCCTCATAAGAGGGGGGATACTGTCATGAAACCATAGTACACATTCTGTCATGTAACCTAAGCAAACGTTCATGTCTTATCTGTTGCCTACCTTTGCTGCATGTGTCAGTTAAAGGCGGGCCTCCCTCACCTGTGAGCTTTAGTAGGCCCTCCTCAGCTGGCCTCCACCCCAGGTCTTAATTGGTAAGAGGATATATACCCGGCAGTGTAAGGCCGCATTGCTGATCAACATTTGTCCGTGTTTGGCTTGTGTGTGATTGTCTCCTTCGGTTGCTCTGAGTCTTATCCGTATTCTGATCCTTGGCTTGTCTGACTATCCCTTCCTGCTTGATACCTCGACCTTCGGCTTGTCTTTGGTTTCTCCTGTCTTCTGGTTGTCCTGACCCTTTGCTATTCTTCTGACTATTCTTACTTTCCTGTGCTGCTGCTTCCCCTCTACCACTTGGGGCCAGCCCGAGCGTGAGCTAGGGAACCTGGGGGCCACGACTTGGATCCAGTTGCAGGCAAATCCATCCTCACCACTAAGGATCTGGTGAACACCCACTGGCTCTTAGATTCCACGCCCTGGGGAAACCGATGCACTAGCTCCCTGAGTTTCAGTGTCCGTGCTCTAGGGGGTCCTCTCCCCGTATCAGCCGATACTACTTAGTAGCAGTCAGCCATAGGTCCACAACCTTGCAGTGTACTTCGCAACCTTAGCGTGTGCATCGCACTTCAGTGGTGCGATTCACACTCAGGTGCCGTGACATCAGGCTTATGAATGGTTTGCAGCTTGTGGTGAACCCTCTGTATTTGCTCTTGTGAAGTATTCTCTTGATTGTAGATTTTGACAATGATACGATACCTCCTGGAGAGTGCCCTTCACTTGTATGGATGTTGTGAATGGGTTTTTCTTTACCATAGAGACAAGGCCATCTTAACAGCATTATAGACCCCTGGGCAAAGTAATACACTGGGGCCCCTACCAGTCTGCCCCAATTTACACACCTACTCTCAAGAATTAAAGTATAAATAGTTGATAGAATTAATAATATATTGATTAGTACTATTAATGAAATCAATTTTACACAATGAGAAAACCAATGCCATAAATCAAAGACTAATCAACACAAAGGGCATAGTACAGGGGGAGGCAGAAAGACGCAGTACAGGGGAGGTCAAGGGGGCACATTACTGGTTCTGGACACGGCCATCCTGGGCAGGGACGTACCTAGAGCATTTGACACCCGGGGCGGATCCCATATCTGGCACCCTCCCCTAAGCGAGCAGGCAGCGCATCGCATATTGATGTCGAGTGACGTTAGGGTCGTATATTGGCAGGTTAGGGTAATATAGAGACAGATTAGGGTGGTATAGAGCCAGGTTAGGGTGGCATAGTGCCAGGGTAGGGTGGTATTGAAGAAGGTTAGGGTGACATAGAGCCATGTTATATAGAGCCAGGTTAGGGTGATATAGAGCCAGGGTAGGGTGATATAGAGCCAAGTTAGGTGGTATAGGGCCAGGTTAGGGTGGTATAGAGCCAAGTTAGGTGATATAGAGCCAGGTTAGGGTGATATAGAGCCAGGTTAGGGATGTATATAGAGCCAGACTAGGGATGTATATAGAGCCAGATTATGGGTGTATATAAAGCCAGGTTAGGGGTGTATATAGAGCCAGGTTAGGGTGTATATAGAGCCAGGTTAGGGGTGTATATAGTGCCAGGTTAGGTGTGTATATAGAGCCATGTTAGGGTGATATAGAGCCATGTTAGGGTGATATAGAGCCATGTTAAGGTGATATAGAGCCAGATTAGGGACATATATAGCGCCAGATTAGGGACGTATTAGGGGTGAATATAGAGCCAGGTTAGTAGTGTATATAGAGCCAGGTTAGGGGTATATATAGTTCCAGGTTAGGGTGTATATAGTGCCAGGTTAGGGGTGTATATAGAGCCATGTTAGGGGTGTATATAGTTCCAGGTTAGGGTGTATATAGTGCCCGGTTAGGGGTGTATATAGAGCCAGGTTAAGGGTGTATATAGAGCCAGGTTAGGTGTGTATATAGAGCCCTATTAGAGGTGTATATAGTGCCAGGTTAGGTGTGTATATAGTGCCAGGTTTGAGGTGTATACAGAGCCAGGTTAGATGTGTATATAGTGCCAGGCTAGAGGTGTATACAAAGCCAGGTTAGAGGTGTACACAGAGCCAGGTTAGAGGTGTATACAGAGCCAGGTTAGGGGTGTATATAGAGCCAAGTTAGAGGTGTATATAGTGCCAGGTTATAGGTGTATATAGAGCCAGGTTAGGGGTATATACAGAGCCAGGTTAGGGGTGTATATAGAGCCAAGTTAGAGGTGTATATAGTGCCAGGTTATAGGTGTATATAGAGCCAGGTTAGGGGTGTATACAGAGCCAGGTTAGAGGTGTATATAGAGCCGGTTGGGTGTGTATATAGAGCCAGGTTAGGGGTGTATACAGTGCCAGGTTATAGGTGTATATAGAGCCAGGTTAGGGGTGTATACAGAGCCAGGGTAGAGGTGTATACAGAGCCAGGTTAGAGGTGTATACAGAGCCAGGTTAGAGGTGTATACAGAGCCAGGTTAGGGATGTATATAGAGCCAGGTTAGAGGTGTATATAGAGCCAGGTTAGATGTGTAAATAGTGCCAGGTTAGGGTGTATCCAGAGCAGGGGTAGAGGTGTATACAGAGCCAGGTTCCAGGTGTATATAGAGCCAGGTTAGGGGTGCCTATAGAGCCAGGTTAGGTGTGTATATAGAGCCAGGTTAGAGGTGTATACAGAGCCAGGTTAGAGGTGTAAATATGGCCAGGTTAGGGATGTATATAGAGCCAGGTTAGGTGTGTATATAGAGACAGGTTAAGGATGTATATAGAGCCAGGTTAGGTTGTATATAGAGCCAGGTCAGGGGTGTATACAGAGCCAGGTTAGGGGTGTATATAGAGCCAGGTTAGAGGTGTATATAGAGCCAGGTTAGAGGTGTATATAGAGCCAGGTTAGAGGTGTATATAGAGCCAGGTTAGAGGTGATATAGTGACAAGCTAGGTCTGCATGTAGTGACAGTGTAGTGTGCTCAGTCACTTACAGCATGGAGAGTAATGAAGATTCCCAGGCTGCTGTGTTCTCTCCTCCTCTTTCTCCTTTAGCTGGGGGGGGGGTCAGCCTGAGGGAAGGATTCTGCAGGAGGAGTGGAGGAGGCAGCCACACCCGACCCTGTGCACGGTGATCATCCTCGAGGGACAGCCTAACATGTACAGATGACAGGGGGAGTTACAGACAGCCTCCCCCACACCGCTGGGCTCTCTGCTGACCTGTTCAGCTTTTATACAAAGCTGCAATGACGGGGAAAGTGCATCCAGGGCCCCTGGGCAGTGCCCGCTCATAAAGACAGCCCTGCATAGAGAGGATCCTGCAATCAACACCACTGTTGTCTTCCGTGGACGTTCAGGCCTTTTTATGTTGCTGAGCTCACCAGTGCGTTCTTCTTTCCTCAGATTGAACCAAATTGTTGATTTGGCCACTCCTAATGTTGCTGCTATCTTTCTGATGGATTTGTTTCATTTTTGAAGCCTTACTATGGCCTGTTTCACTTGCATGGACAGCTCCCTTGAACGCATGATGTGGGTTCACAGCAATAAATTCCAAATACAAATACCACACTTAGAATCTACTCCAGACCTTTTACCTGCTTAATTGATGAAGAAATAATGAAGGAGTAGCTCACACCTGGCCATGAAACAGCTTTTGATTCAATTGTCCAGTTATTTTTGGTCCATTGAAAAAGGGGGGTGGCTATTCTTAAGAGCTGTAACTCCTAAGCCCCTCCTCCGATTTGAATGTACATACCCTCAAATTAAACCTGAGAGTGTGCACATTCAGCCCATATCCATTATATAACTATAGCTTGAATATGTTTTGGTAAATACCTGAAAAAAATTTAAATTGTGCCTGTGTCCAAATATAGAGTATCTCACAAAAGTGAGTACACTCCTCACATTTTTGTAAATATTTTATTCTATCTTTTCATGTGACAACACTGAAGAAATGACACTTTGCTACAATGTAAAGTAGTGAGTGTGCAGCTTGTATAACCGTGTAAATTTGCTGTCCCCTCAAAATAACTCAACACACAGCCATTAATGTCTAAACTGCTGGCAACAACAGTGAGTACACCCTTAAGTTAAAATGTCCAAATTGGGCCCAATTAGCCATTTCCCCTCCCCGGTGTCATGTGACTCGTTAGTGTTACAAGGTCTCAGATGTGAATGGGGAGCAGGTGTGTTACATTTGGTGTTATCGCTCTCACGCTCTCATACTGGTCACTGGAAGTTCAACATGTCACCTCATGGCAAATAACTCTCTGAGGATCTGAAAACAAGAATTGTTGCTCTACATAATGATGGCCTAGTCTATAAGAAGATTGCCAAGACCCTGAAACTGAGCTGCAGCATTGTGGCCAAGACCATACAGCGGTTTAACAGGAATGGTTCCACTCAGAACAGGCCTCGCCATGGTCGACCAAAGACGTTGAGTGCATGTGCTCAGCATCATTTACAGAGGTTGTCTTTGGGAAATAGATGTATGAGTGCTGCCAGCATTGCTGCAGAGGATGAAGAGGTGTGGGGGGGGGGGGTCAGCCTGTCAGGGCTCAGACCATGTGCCACACACTGCATCAAATTGGTCTGCATGGCTGTCATCCCAGAACGAAGCCTCTTCTAAAGATGATGCACAAGAAAGCCTGCAAACAGTTTGCGGAAGGCAAGCAGACTAAGGACATGGATTACTGGAACCATGTCCTGTGGTCTGATGAGACCAAGATAAACATATTGGTTCAGATGGTGTAAAGCGTATGTTGCGGCAACCAGGTGAGGAGTAAAAAGACAAGTGTGACGCGGTGCCCGGAGTCCTCACCCCTTTCCCCTCCCCCCCATTCCCTTCTGACCCTAACAAATTCCCCCCACCTCATCTCCTTAGCAATCCCCCCCAGATCAAAATTGAATGTACATTATATCACCCAAGAACAGACATTAACAGATGGGCTGTAGCAGAGGATATACTCATGCGACTTCTAAACAGACAGAGAAGACTTCCCCCAAGTTGAAACACCCTAAAAGCAGAGACCGACCACAGCGACAAGGACTACCAGACGCCCCTACACATGACCACAGCAAGTACCCTTCTGGGGTGGAAATGCGGAAGGTGCTTACATAGGAAAACCACATGGGACAAATCTTTATAGCCCTGGAACAGATGACGGAATCCTACATCAGTCGCTTTATAACCCAATCGTATTAAACCCTGAGTTTGTTTCTGTGAGGAATTTATCATCTGTAATGTATACCTTATGACTGATATCATTTCACAGAATTAAGCTCCGTCATGTTGATATTCTTATGTACATTATTTTTCATGATGCAATGTAAAATGCAAAAACTCAATAAAAATTTTGGAAAAAAAAAAGACAAGTGTGTCTTGCCTACAGTCAAGCATGGTGGTGGATGTGTCATGGTCTGGGACTGCATGAGTGCTGTCAGCACTGTGGAGCTACAGTTCATTGAGGGAACCATGAATGCCAACATGTACTGTGACATACTGAAGCAATGCATGAACCCCTCCCTTCGGGCACTGAGCCGCAGGGACAGTATTTTATCATGATAAGGACCCCAAACACACCTTCAAGATGACCACTGCCTTCCTAAAGAAGCTGAGGGTAAAGGTGATGGACTAGCTAAGCATGTCTCCAGACCTAAACCCTATTGAGCATCTGTGGGGCATTTGTGGGGCATCCTGAAAGAGAAGGTGGAGGAGCGCAAAGCCTCTAAAATCCACCAGCTCTGTGATGTTGTCATGGAGGAGTGGAAGAGGACTCCAGTGGCAACCTGTGAAGCTCTGGTGAACTCCATGCCCAAGAGGGTTAAGGCAGTGCTGGAAAATAATGGTGGCCACACAAAATATTGACACTTTGGGCCCAATGTGGACATTTTCAGATAGGTGTGTACTCACTTTTGTTGCTAGCAATTTAGACATTATTGACTGTGCATTGAGTTATTTTGAGTGTACAGCTAATTTACACTGTTATACAAGCTGTACACTCACTACTTTACATTGTAGCAAAGTGTCATTTCTTCAGTGTTGTCACATGAAAAAAGATATAATAAAATATTTACAAAAATGTGAGGGGTGTACTCACTTTTGTGAGATACTGTATTTGGACCTACCTGTATATCTTATAAAGGGGACCCTGCAATATATCCCTAGAGAAAATTATCCATAGGTATTGCTGGTGGGAGGATGGGATCATATTCCACCTCTGGTAGAGAAACCACCAGGGTATTTAATATACCGAAAAGAGTATCTGTAGCATACCTTAGGTTAGATGTAGGGAATTGTAATGTCCATCCTGGAGACAAAGGCAGCAATGCACAGTGTGTTCGTGCTGGCTGCCTTTAATATGGCCACAAACGCTGGCTCATGTGCGGTACATGACGGTGTAGGCACGCACGTGTCCCATTGGATAAATCACGCAGGGCACATGAACATACCGTGCATGACCAGTTGGCACAGCCCGAGTTGTGTCGTTTTTTGCACATGTGTGTGGTGGAGGGGTGATCCCCTGAAGCATCAGTGCAGGGTGCCAGCCCGTCACGGGGTGACGTTGTGCATGGGCGGTCCACTGAAGCACACAAGGAGCGACCCCATGGGGAGAATGTGGATGTACCAGGGCTGGAATGACCCCAATCCATCCCAAGCCATACCCGCCAGGTCGCAAATAAAGCCACCTGCAAGGTGTGTGGGAGGCCTGGGTGCATCGGGCAGGGATGTAAGGGGTCCCAGGCAAGGCAGTAGAGCAGGGCTGTCTTAATGCATGGGCACCCCTGGGCACTGCCCAGGGGCCCCATGATCATGGGGGCCGCATGATAGTCTTGCAGTACATCATACGTGCCAACTGTCTCGGATTTCCTGGGCCAGTCATGTTTTTTACTAAGCCGTCCCAGGATGGCCGTGTCCTGAACAATGTACTGGAACCTGTACTGTGCCCTCCTGATCCTAGTATTGTGCCCTCCTGGCCCCTCTGTATTGTGCCCTCCTGATCCCAGTATTGTGCCCTACTGACCCCTCTGTACTGTGCCCTCCTGATCCCAGTATTGCTCCATCCTGACCCCTCTGTACTGTGCCCTCCTGATCCCAGTATTGTGCTCTCCTGAACACTCTGTATTGTGCCCTCCTGATCCCAGTATTGTTCCCTCCTGACCCCTCTGTATTGTGCCATCCTGACCCCTCTGTACTGTGCCCTCCTGACTCCTCTGTACCGTGCCCTTCTGCCCCTACCCCTGCACTGTGCCGTCCTGATCCCAGTACTGTGCCCTCCTGACCCCTCTGTACCATGCCCTTCTGCCTCCACCCTTATACAGTGCCCTTCTGATCCCAGTATTGTGCCCTCTTGACCCCTCTTTACTGTGCCCTCTTGACCCCTCTGTACTGTGCCCTTCTGCCTCCATCCCTATACTGTGCCCTTTGTGTTTATTGGTCTTTGATTTATGGAATGCTTTTTATATTGTTTAAAATCAAAGTACTAATAAATACATGTTTAATTCTATCAACTATTTATACTTTAATTAGCTTTAAGTAGCTGCGTAAATTGGGACAGGCTGGTAGGGGCCCCAGTGCATTACTTTGCTCAGGGACACATGATATTATTAAGACGTCCCTGCAGTAGAGCACCCCCCAGCGGCACGGATTGAGACCTATAAAGAGTAACAAAAGGATGTTTAAAAGAGGAGGAGGTTGACAGGACAACAAGGAACAAAGTAGGAAACAATATGTGAAGAAACAGTAATGCCAAGGCATATAAATTAATCAGCAACGAAACTCAGAGCAATATCTAGTAAACACTGTCATTTGCTGTTACTTATAGGTAGAGAAATATCATAAGATCAAACAGGTAACCAGCTTATAACTCACTTGGCAAGAATACAAGGCAGAAATGGTTTTGCAATGAACAACATAAAAAAATACAAAAATAGTCCTATTTTTTACACCCCCCTGAGGAGAAGCCTTTCAGAAATGGACAAAACTCTGTTGGTCATTAAGCCCAGGGGGGAGGTTGCCCCAAGCGCCGCAATCCAGCGCGCTTCGTACTGGAGTAATAGCTTCTTCCAGTTTCCCCGCCGGAACAAGGATGGATACGATCCAGGATGAGGACCTGGATACGGGTAAACCTCCCCCCATGGTAATCCCTAACATTTCTGCGCAGAGGCAGGTCTGGGTTAGCAGTTTTCATACTGTCAATATGCCAGTGTGCCCTCTTGTGGAATTCCAGCTTTGTTTTACTCACATAAAAACTTCCACATTGGCAGGTGAGGAGATAAACTACCCTAGCTGTCATACAGTTTGCGTAGTGTTTGAGTTTCTATAGAAAGCCATTCGGTAGAGTTATATGTTTCTGTGTATTCATATATTGACAGTAGGGGGCACCCCACGCACGAAAATGTTGCCATTCGCTGGGAGGTGTCCCTCCTAAATGTTCCTACAAACTCACTGTGTACCAGCTGATCTTTTAAAGATCTGACTCTGTGGTAAGTAATTGCTGGAGAAGTCAGTATGTGAGGGCTTAAGGTAGGGTCTATCTGGAGTATGTGCCAATATTTTTCAATTATTTTTTAAATTGATCTATGTTGTTTATTGTATCTTGGTTGGGTGGTTAGAGGTTTGATTGTCGTTTTTTTTTTTTCAAACAAGAGATCGTGTCTTGTTTGGTTGACCACTCGCCTATAGACCTTTTTAAGGCAAGTAGACGAGTATTAACAACATCAAAGTGGGGGTCAAGGAGCCCCCCACGAAGGAGTATCAAAGAACCAACTGCGGTGATTAATGAAAAAATATGAAAAATCTTTATTAATAGCATACAATCAATTCTAATATAGTTACAGTTTGCCGGCTCTTGGTTAGCCAACCTCAGACCACCACAATTTAAAATTGGGACAACGTTGTCACAGTCTAAAACCAAGGCACTCAGATGAGCTTGAAGTCATACGTTTACACCAGCCACACATCAAGCACACAGCTACATAAAAAAGCACTTGAGACAGTTTATCCCAAACAGTGAATCACAGCAGGGGCCCGGAACAACTACTCCATTGACTTCCTGAAAGGTAATCCTCTTAATGCTGTATAACCACTGTATTGAGATGAAATACCTCACCTAATGGCAATGATTAGCACCTGTGATTAGCGGTGTGCAGTGCCAGCTTCATGGCGGTATCGGACAGGTGGCATTTGAATCAAGGTGGCTGAGTTACTCGTATGGTTAAAAATGCGGTGAAGTAGGTTCCCACACTCAGCTGAACTGTGGAAGCCAGTTGGATTAAAAGCAAAGTGTTTTCCAGATTACTAAAGGAGTCAAGCTCAATGTGACAAAGTACTACTAGCTGTACACTTCAACAGTGGAGAACTAGTATAATGTGCCCTTGGCCTTAGACATAAAACAGCAAGGGATCAAGTTTGATGAGGTGGCCGAGTGGTTAAGGTGATGGACTGCTAATCCATTGTGCTCTGCATGCATGGTTTCAAGTGCCATACTCATTACAGCTTGTTTCTCAGGGGGTTGCTTTTTATATCTGCCCTGTGGAGTTCATCATATCCAAGCCTGAAGGGCCTATGAAAAGTGCCAGGGAATCCAAAAATCAACTATATATAGATAAATGAGCTTAGATGCAAGCTGCTAATCTTTATTCCACTGATTGCTTAAAGCAAGCCCAAGCATGAAACTGCATTTGCACAAGAAGTTCTATGAGTAGAGTTGAGCGAACCCGAACTGTAAAGTTCGGGTCCGTACTGAACTTTGGGGTGTCCGTGACCCAGACCCGAACCCGGACATTTGAAAAAAGTTTGGGTTCGGGTTCTGGGTTTGGGTATTTGATTCCGCCTGTTGAATAGCTGCAGGGCAGCCAATCAACAAGCATTTCACTGGTTTGCCCTTAGAATCCATCACAGCCATGCCTACTAATGGCATTGCTGTGATTGGCCAGTGCATCATGTGACCCAGCCTCTTTATAAGCTGGAGTCACTTAGTGCTGCATGTCACATGCTCTCTGGCTAGTGTAGGGAGAGGATGCTGCCGGCACTGTGAGGGACAGATTGCAGATATAATAACATCTCATCCTGCATTACAGAACTATCTGATTGTAGACTAGGTAGAGATTACTACTACTACTGCTTTTAGGGACAGATTGCAGATCTAATAACATCTCATCCTGTGTTACAGAACGATCTGACTGGACTAGGTAGAGTCTACTGCTTAGAGGGACAGATTATTGTTCTAAAATCATCTTCTAGTTCTATAGGGCAGGTTCCTGCTGTTGCTGTAAGGGACAGACTATTGTTCTAAAATCATTGCCTACTCCTATAGGGTCAGGTTCCTGCTGTTGCTGTAAGGGACAGATTATTGTTCTAAATTCATTTTACTTCCTTTTGCAGCCCTCTAGCACTTTCCAGGACTTTTTTACAGTCATTTTTGTGCCAAAAAGTTCGGGTCCCCATTGACTTCTATGGGGTTTGGGATCAAGTTAGAGTCAAGTTCGGTACTGAACCCGAACTTTTTCGCGAAGTTCGGCCGAACCCACTGAACCTGAACATCCAGGTGTTCGCTCAACTCTTTCTATGAGCAATTCCAACAAACTTTTGTTTCTTGAAACTGAACCAAAGTGTCGCAGTACCCCCGTAGGGGCTACTGAGTGTTTTAGTCCAACTGTCACCCTGCCCAGCCAGGCACACGATTTCCAGACAACTGTCCATGCACGTTGTTTTGTATTTTTATTTCAAATGTTTTTTTTTTTTTTTTTTTCTGTTGAAGTATTTTATTGAAGTTTTCAATATACATCAGAACATAAAAAAGAAAAGAAGTTATAATATTGTATGAATACTAAAAAGATAGTATGGATGCATATAGTCTAGACATACGGAAGCTCTAGCTTCTGCGCATAGCATATGTGTACTGGCAATGGGATTCAACTGGAATTGTGTAACAACTTAGATCTAAGCGATATGCATTAGTCAAAGATAGCATCTAGATTTCTTCATTAGTCAGCTAATGTAGAAAGTCTAGTAGACCCTTATGAGCTTGAGGCAAAAAGCCAACTAGAGGGCGCTCATGGGAGGTTAATAGGGTCCAGAGACCGCGGGCCCCCCAATGGGATCCGACAGTTGGCCCATCATAACTGGGGGGACCAGGGCCTCGCAGAGCCCACAAACCAGTGTCCACATAAGAGTCAGCAGAGGGGTAGGGAGGGGGAAAAAGAGAAAAAAAAAAAAAAACAGTGAGAAAATTATCGAAGAGACAGTGGGAGAGGAGATCTCCAGGGGAGGGACGTCGGACTTGCGATGCCCTTCTGTTAAAGGGTTATCGCCACGATTTTATCTATTGTTGATGATTAGTGTGTAATCGAAGTTTGACAGCAATCCTCGGTCAATCCAGGGCTGCCAAAGCCTTTGGAATTGTAGCAATTTGTCAAGGTATATGGCCTCAGTTTTAGCGTGTACAAAAGCCTGATTGATCCAGTGGTGGACCGGGATCATGGATAACGAGGAAGTTTTCCAGGCCTTGGCAATCACTTGTTTAGTCGCTGTTGTCACGAAAAGCAACAGTTTAAATTGCCTCTGAGTTAGATTGTGTGGTTTGCCGTTCAGGAGAGCAACAACTGGGTCCAGTGTTAGTGGTATTTCAAAGATATGAGATAGGAGTTGGAAGACTTCTGTCCATAGGGTGCGAACTATCTGGCAATCCCACCAAATGTGCATATGAGTGCCCCGTTCGGGACAACCCCGGAAGCATGCTGGGGAGTATCTCGGGTGGAATTTGGAAATCCTAGAAGGGACCAGGTACCATCTAGTGAGAACCTTATAGTTAGCCTCTAGGGCATTTCAAATGTTTTTTTATTAAGTTTTTTGCGTAAATACAGAAAGACATATGGTACATCCTCATAAAAGTTCAACATTTGGTAAATCACTGGTTCATATCTCACAGAGGTAGTACATACCATCAAGGTAAAGTTGGCATATAGACAGACTGTCAGTTTAGTTCTTTGGTTTCCCATAGATATTACACCGTAACTAATCAGTTCATTGTGTGGTCAGTGTACCCAGGCACCCCTAATGGGAACCTGCTGTGCCCGGGTATATTTACCTGTGCAAAATCTAGGGAATTACTGTATTCTATCAAGGAGCAATTTCAAGTGAGACTGACTTGAAGTGCGAGGATTTAGTTCGCTTATCTAGCTTATAGCACTAACGTGAAGAGAAAGGAAAACAAAGAGGGAGGGGTGACAAAGAGGGTATGTGGGGGGAGGGAGAAGGGGGTCAGCCCAGGTTTTGTACCACTAATCCTCAGTTAAGAGTACCTGTACATCTGGGGTTTTGCAACCACAGTTTCCAATTATACTCAAATTTGAGGCGAGTGGCAGAAGTCAGTGCCACAATGCTTTCCATGGTGCACTGATGGTTCAGAGTTTGAATAACCTCCTTGTAGGAGGGGGGGTCGGGGGATTTCCAGTGTTTCGTTATCGTCGTCTTGGTAGCCAAGAAGAGGTGTAGCGCTATTACTCGCCAATTTTTGGGGCATAGGTGGATATTTATATGGAGGAGAGCTAACTCTGGGTTAGGTATAATTACTTCCCCTGCCACTTCTGATAATATTGAGAAGATCTTATTCCAGAGTGATCTAATGGAAACGAATGCCCACAGCGTGTGATATAAGGTGCCTGACTCCCCACAGTTCCGCCAATATAGGTTTGATTGAGATGGATACATTTTTGATAATTTGAAAGGGGTAAGGTACCAGAAATGTAATATCTTCTGATAGTTCTCCCAGTGGTTTATACATTTAGTCGCGGCATAGGTAGTGTTTATGGCTTGCTTCCAAGATGTTTCAGGAAGAATCACACCTAGCTCTCTTTCCCAATTGCGCATGGTGTGTGTCTTTTCAAAACATTTATGGTTGGATAGGACCCTATAAAATAGAGTGATTCCTTTAATGGGAGAGGAACTCTCCGAGAGAAAGGATTGTACCTGTGTTGGGAGTTCTACGTATGTTGGGAGTGGATTCTTTCGGAGGAAAGAGTATATTCTTAGATATTGGTATCGCAGGGTGTTAGGGAGTGAGAAGCATATTTGAAGGGTCTCAAAAGGAGCAAAGCTCTGAGCCCTGGTAAAACTCGCTAAGCTTGGTTATACCATTATTTTCCCATATTCGGGTAGAAAGGTCTGGTATAAAGTGTTGAAGGACAGAGAATGGGGTCGGTATTTTAGAGCTGGGGCCCTTAGGGTCCGCGTGTAGGGAAGTTTCTTTCCATTGTTTCAGAGACGCCTGAATCGTCGGCGAAAAGGCGGTGGGTAGTGGGGCTCCTAACTTAAGAGCTATAAGGGTGGTCCTTAGATCCCCGGTGGGGGTTTCCAGGGCCTCCATTTGAGTCCAGGGTTTGGCGGAGAGAGGGTTCCACCAGTGGCGAGTCTGGTCCAGTACGCATGCCTTATAGTAAATGGAAATATTTGGTGCTCCCATTCCACCATTGGACCTATGTCTAGTCAGGATCTTGCTCGCACATCTAGGGGGTTTCTTTTCCCATATAAACTGGTTAAAGATCTTCTGCGTGGATAAGAAAAACTTCTGGGATATTGGGATTATCAGGGTACGGAACAAGTATAGAAGTTTAGGTATTGTGATCATTTTCAGGGTAGCTATTCTACCTGCTATGGAAAGGTGTTGTGTCCTCAGCTGGGATAGATGTTGCGGGAGGGAATCCAAAAAGGTCGCGTAGTTTTTACTATATAATTGGGAGACAGAAGGGGTCAGGCTAATACCCTAATATGTTATCTCACTAGTCACCCAGACATATGGGAAGTCTTGAATTAATTTTTTTTCAGTGGCGGGTGGAATGCATATCCCTAGCATTTGTGATTTGGTAGCGTTGAGTTTGTAATAGGAGATTGCACTAAATTTATTTCAAATGGATTGTACTTCTGGAAGCGAAGTCTGGGGGTTGGTCATTATGATCATTACATCATCAGCAAAGAGGCTTATTTTTTGCTCCCTACCAGCAAGGGAGGGGCCATGAATGTCAGGGTGAGCTCTAATTGATTCTGCCAGTGGTTCCATAAGGAGTGTAAAAATGGTGGCGGATAAGGGGCACCCCTGCCTGGTCCCATTGGTTATCCTAATTTGTTTGGAGAATAGCCCAGAAGTGAGCACTCTAGCAGAAGGGTTGGAATACAAGGATAGGATAGCCTTTTGGATCCAGCCCGATATTCCAAATTTCTGCAATACCTGCCTCAAGTATCCCCAGTGGACCCTGTCGAACGCCTTCTCCGCGTCCAAGGAGAGGAGCAGAGAAGGCGTCCGAGAGATCTCCACCTGGGATATGATATTTATTAGCCTGCGGGTTCCAACAGGGGCCTGGCGGCCCGTTACGAAACCCACTTGGTCCGGGTGGACAAGTGAGGGTAAAATTTTTTGAAGCCTGGTGGCAAGAAGTTTGGCAAAGATTTTGATATCAGTATTAATCAATGATATCGGCCTATAATTTGCAGGTTTAGAACAATCTTTGTTAGGTTTGGGAATAGTGACAATTACAGCTCGTAACTAGTGTTGAGCGAACCCGGACTGTAACGTTCGGGTCCGTACCGAACTTTAGGGTGTCCGTGGCACGGACCCGGACCCGGACATTTCAAAAATCGTTCGGGTTCGGTCCGGGGTTCTGCTATTTTACTCCACGTGTTGAGAAGCTGCAGGGCAGCCAATCAACAAGCGTTTCACTGGTTTGCCCTTAGAAGCCATCACAGCCATGCCTACTAATGGCATGGCTGTGATTGGCCGGTGCATCATGTGACCCAGCCTCTTTATAAGCTGGAGTCACAGTGCTGCAGTCACATGCTCCTTGGGTTAGTATAGGGAAAGGTAGCTGACGGCGTGAGGGACAGATTTTAGCCATTTTAAGACCTGATCCTGCATCCTGAGATAGATTACTTTACTACTGCTGTCTGTGCTGTTGCTCTGAGGACAGATAGCAGAA
>BLSH010037489.1:93265-104587 GCA_018402905.1 Glandirana rugosa
CTATCCAAAATTTAGGTCTTCACGTTTCGTGTTAACAAATCATTTGGTAACGGAATTGGTGAACCGGTGGAGTAGTTAGAGTTGGTCGACGACAAAACACAGATTCCGGTTCACGTGTAAAATGATCAAGACGTAATAGTTTTGCATGTCGATCATCATGATACAGTGTAAGTCGAACTGAGGAAATCATTACAACTTCTGTACAACGAGAATTTGGTCGACCGAAGGAGCCAAGTCGACTCAAACCCTTGGATGTAGTTGTCGTAAAAATGGGTGTACTCATTGAGTCAGTGGAATTATGTTTGTGGTACTTTACACAGTTTCTTAGAAGTCCAACGGTTCTGTACTTTCCTCCACACTTTCGACACGATAGACTGTATAAGGTTAGCGATACCACAGTAATAATCTCAACTCGCTTGTGGACCTTCAAGCCCAAGACGACCAGGCAGGCTTGAAGCCCTGTTTCAGGCCCAGGCCCAGACCTGCCTTGGGCTTGCTAGCGTGCCTGTTGCTTGGGGTAACTTTAGTTACCCCTGGGCTTGAAAATCCGTGTTTTTACCGACATCCTTTCAGGACCTTTCGGGGTCTCCCGACGTTTTCCTTCATTTTACCCCCATTCCCATCCCGTTCACGGGATGTTTTTTTACCCCTGTCCCTTTATTGACATTTATAAAAATTTTTTTATTTTGTCCGTGCGATCGTTCGGGTTCCGTCCAGACCCGGACCCGGACTTTGTCCCGAAGTTCGGACGGACCAGCAGAACCCGAACTTCCAGGTGTTCGCTCAACTCTAATAATGACACCATAGCGATTGGAATATGTCAGATAGCACAGCTTTCACACCTCCTTTCATGTCTTGGCAACCTGAAGATTCTTTGACACATTTCATGGTGTTTGTATTAAGGTGACTGAGTTACTCATGTGGGTAAAAATGCTGTTGATGTAGGTTCCCAAACTCAGCTGAACCGAGGAAGCCAGCTGGTTTAAGAGCAACATGTCTTCAACATTACTAAAGGAGTCAAGCTGAATGTGACATAGTACTACTAGCTGTACGTTTTGATAATGCAGAACTAGTAAAATGTGCACTTGGCCTTAGACACAAAACAGCAGCTGGTTGAGATTGATGAGGTGGCCAAGTGGTTAAGGCAATGGTTTACTAAACAATTGTGCTTTGCACTTCTGGATTTAAAACCTATCCTCATCGAAGCATGTTTCTTAGAGTGTACCTTTTCATACCTACCCTGTGGAGGTTATCATATCCAAGCCCGAAGGGTCTATGAAAAGCGCCAGGGAATCCAAAAATCAACTATGAATAAACAAGCTTAGAAGCAAGCCACTAATATTTATTCCACTGATTGCTTAAGAAGTTTCAATAACAGGCTGATTTTCTTTTGGAAAAGGGTTTTAAACCATATGGAGAAAAGTTATCTGTTGTAAGCACTCTCGGCAGTATAGTTTTCCCAACCCTGTAACTTCCACCTTTGCTGGACAGCTTGGCCTGTTACAGGAAGTGGAAAAATAACAGCTCCACTGGCAGTACCAACAGATAATAATCCTATTTTACAAGTGGCACTGGAGTGTTAATGCTGCATCAGATCCCATCTTATATGCAATTTATTAGTTTGCCCATCACTACACTGTTAAATTAAACTCTTTTGTCCATATGTTAGTCATGAAGATTAAGTAAACAAGCAATACTGCTTATGAATGTTTTGTGATATACTATATCATTTGGTACTGTATTCCGTAACACCTTTAAAGCATGCCCCAAGCCTGTATTTTAAAGAATTCACATATTTGCAATGTCAAACTCCGACCTACATGAAAAGACCATCCCCATTGTAACATGACCCCATGGTAGTGCCTGGTCCCATATGCCTTTTGTTTGATAAAAGTTTCCTGATTGTTTCTACAAATGGCATGTTTTGAATAACAGATGCCCCAACCCAAGACTTTGGTTGGGTTTGCTGCAAAATTCACATTTTAAATTCTCGTTTTCTAAATTTTGAACAAGATTCATAAACAGGCTATTAAGCCAGGGCCTGTTTGATCATCACTACTGGTGAGTCACTCCTGTTAGGGGGGAGCAAAGTGTGCAGAGCTGCTGAGTCATTGCAGGGAGGGGGAAGCAGTATGTACTGAGCTTCTAAAGCACAGCTGGAAGGGGGGACCAGGTTCAGTTGAGCTGCTAAGTCACTGCTGGGAGTGGAGAGCAAGATGAGCTGAGATGCTGAGTTACTGCAGGGGTGGGACCAGGGTGTGCTGTGCTGCTAAGTAATTACTGGGAAGTCAGAGCAGGGTAAACTAAGTTGCTGAGCCACTGCTGGATGGGGAAAGTAGGATAAACAGAGCTGCTAAGAGAACAATTCAGCATCAGTGCTTCTACTGAGAGCATTACTGATGAATTGCTCCACAGTGCCTGTAGCAACAGAGGTCAGCGAAGGCTTGTTCTAAAGCTAATAAAGTGAATACTAAACTATCCATTGGCCACAGTTCACCTTAATTTAGGCATATTATAAAATACACAAAAGTTGCTACATGCCAAATGATTTACTTGGCTATGCAGCACAGTCCTACTTGGGACTGATCCTTCTTTCCTCCTGTTTACTATTTACTTACAAGTCTCCCCCTTACTCCCAGCCAGTGACTGGACAGGTAAAAGAGAAGCAGAACACCAATGTGCTAATTTCTCTTTTACTTTGCTCTATCCTCATAGCATGCTCCTTTTACTTGAACACACCTGCTTGACTCCTTGTGCTGTTTCTCCTCCCTCAATATGAGCTTTATGGTACTGTAAAGGCCCATACACACGGTACAACGGTTGTACAACAACAGCTTGTTGTACGATCATCTGACCGTTAGTACGCGCGATTACAACAGCCGACGTGCGGCGGTCGTACAGCAAAAGTTAGATGAGTAGACTAGAAAACTTTTGTTGTACAACAAGCGGTTGTACGACTGTTGACTTGTGTGTACAGAGAAGTTGGGCCAACAAAGCTGTACGTGCAAAACACGCATGCTCAGAAGTCAGGAACGCCCGGAAGTGTCAGTCCGTGTAAACCTACGTTCCTAATTCACAAATCACATTCACCTGAACTTCCTCTTTATACGCGCGTAGCATGTCACCATGTTAGGCTTGGTGGTTCGATCGCTTAGTGCATGTCAGTACGTGAGACACAACAGCCAACATACGGTTTTGATGTCCGGTCGTACGACTGTCGCACCGTGTGTACGAGGCATAAGAGGCTGATAACAATTCAAATTCAAGCACTTACACTGTTTGCATTAAACAAAAATACTTTTTTGTATGTACTCCTATTATACAAAGCTGCATTAGTCTTTTATACCTGCTTGGTATTCAGCTATAAAACAACCGGTAGGTGGAACTGAGACACACTGCGGTATGTCATTTACTGATTGAACTTACCTCTGCTCCATCAATTTGCACATAGTACAGTTGTCCTTTAACTATACAACATGCTTTCTCAAATACAATTCTAGTACCTTTTATGAATCTCTTTAAATTCTTCTCTGCTAATTACAAAAAACTTGAACGCAATTATAGAGGTTGTATAAGGTTTTTATTTAGAGAGAATACATTTTTTTAATCATCTTCAGCTAAGTTCCACTTAGCTAGCATTAGGCACATTCACGAGGCCTAAATGAAAAGGCTATATGATAGAGAAATATCTCTTAGCGTGATTTATTGTATGTATTTGCTGGAGCTAGAGAGCCACTTGAACTTCTCGACTTCAGCATCTAATTTACTGCACATTGACTGACCCCTGTTTCCAGGCTCTACATCTGTCCAAGTCTAATAAATCCATTTGCTATTCTTTCTTATCTGGCCTCATTATCAAATGATGTCTTCATATACATAACTTCTAACGCAAATCATTTTACAATAAACCTGTAAATACTGATTGTAGGCAATGTAACATGTATCTTAAACAAGCAGGCAGAGAAAGTATATTTTGCTTACCTTCCAGTGTTCTACTTCTGGTACAAAAAGATATGGTACTAACTGTATTAGCCAGAGGGAACAAATGGAAACCCTCCTACCCATCAAAATATTCCATCCTGTCAATTAAGACCATTGGGGAGCATACTTAGTCATGTGTAAGTATTGACTTAGTTGCTCAGTCTATATTGTCTGATACAGAGGTAAGTTTCAGATGTTGCCCCATACCCATAAGTACCATCATTAGGGTACTCCAGATGTTCCCCACCTCTTAACAAAAGGTACCACTAATTAACCATCAAGCCCCTTTTAACCAAATAACGAGACAACACCGATATGGAAAAAAATTGGGCTGCGATGGCTATTTATTAACAAAACCAAAAACTTTAACATTTGTGGGGATTAGCTTGTGGGGATCACTCAGCATGGAGGTCAGTTTCTTTAAAATCTGGCGGCTTGCCAGGTTTATTATTACAGGTTTTCAAACTGCAAGCTCAAAAACACATAAAAGTACAGAAAACAAAAGCCTTGCCGTCCGGCGCTAAACTAAACACTCAGGTTCCTCTCTATACAGTGTGGGGCTGTCCCAGACACCCACAAAACATAAGCACAGTGCAAATCTTGATTTTTGAGTCCAAATTAGCAGACAGAGCTCACTCAGTTTTCTCCCTCTGAGATCCAGAATAGAGCTTTCCTCTGCTCTCTTCCTGGTCATTAAATGCAGGTGTAGAAGGGTTTGAGTGGACCAGAAAGTCCGGGCTGGAACAATCTCTGCCACAGTGGCCGACAAAACCCGGGTCAGACTCCTGTTAGTTGTCTCAAAATGATCGCATGTGAGGCGACAAGTATCGCCCGTCCATTGTGGCGTTTCGCATAACGTCACACATTCCTTAAAACAGAAACAGTAGTAATAAATAACATAAAGGTTGCTGGTCTTAGGGGGCACAACAAATCAACATCCATTTTGTATCTGCATGACTATGTAGCCATGGCCCGACCTCTGAAGAGCTGATGGTGTACTTCATGGTCGGGGAGAGCTGACATCCATTCTCACAGTGTGGGTCACTAGGAGTAGTGGGTGTGAAGTAATATATATTAAGTTGGGCGCCACACACTTTGATGACGCAGAACAAAAAGAGATTTATTTTCCTTAAAGAACTGGGGAGAGAGGGTTAGGGCCAGGACACCATTTGAGCAGGTGCAAAAGCACTTAGCAGACTCTGAGACTCACAAAAATAGAACTGTATAGTGTTTATATAGCTCTGGATGCCTTAAAGCTATTTCCTTTAGCAACTGAACTTGTATTTTGACTACAACACAGATCTGTACACATACAAAATTGGCGTCCCCGTTCTGTAGACCGCCCTCCATCTCACAGCCTCCTGCTGCAGTTTCATGAACTTGAACTCCCAGTCTCTTAACAAGACTCCTTGTACTCCCACTGCCACTGGGTCCCTTGAACTTCACACAGCCAACCGCTGTATCTTCCGAGTGTCCCCACACTGAGCTGCTGGGTCCCTTACTCGGCTCTTCAGCCCAACTGTTGAACTCTCTTGCAAGTGATCTGAGGGTTGGTGTACCACGCGCCACAGGTTTATGTTATGAATATTGCAGCTGCTGTTGTGGCCTATGTGCACTAATTTGTACCATAGGTAAATTGAAAAGGTTTGTGTTTGAACAGCGCTTGCGAATGGCTTCTATGCCGTCATACAGTGCTTAATACATACAAAAAGTGCTTAAGTGCCAATATTTGGTAAATTTCTCCTTGTTTTGTTAATAATTGGTGTTACTGCTGCTGTAGCCCATGTGCAAGAATGTGTTATAAAATGGTAAAATGATAAACCACTATAAACCGCAATCCTTGCTCGGTTATTAATAAATGTTGTTGCTGCTGTAGCCCATGTGCAAAAAAATATATGTGCAAAAAAATAAGATGATAAACCACTATAACATTATTGACAGCTAAATCATGCTTTGCAGTTGCTATTTTTTCAAAGTGCTTGCTATTGTGCTCACAGGTGCCTCTTATTGTGCATACATATTAATCTCTATATATAAAAAAAGTGCCAGTGCAATATGTGC
The DNA here is from genome assembly GCA_018402905.1 of Glandirana rugosa. Lineage (NCBI taxonomy): Eukaryota > Metazoa > Chordata > Amphibia > Anura > Ranidae > Glandirana > Glandirana rugosa. Next base: position 99,308 of record BLSH010037489.1, read on the forward strand.
TACAGGTTTCCTTCAATCTAAGACAGTCCAAATATACAGTCCATTTAAAATCTTCAGATATTTCATAAAGTGCTCGTGCCGTGCCTTGTGTGAAGTAAGAAGATCATTCGGGTGTTGTACCCCGCTTACCAGATCCCGTTGACTTTCCAACCGTACGGTATGGAAAAATCAACCTGCGCTTGTGGTCTATAATCCGACCCTGGATATACTCCTCCTTATCCTATGCTCGATCTCCGTTCCCAGTTGTGTTATGAAAGAAAGGAAAGACTCCTCATCGCGTAACTCTTAAAACTCCACTTTATTTTGCCCATAAAAGTAACAATTTTTTCGATGGCAGGTGCAGATAAAACAAACAACCCTCCGGCCGTACTCTATTCGTGACCGCCTTGAGTCTCGCTGTGATCGTTTGCGTGTCACCTGGGCATGAGTTTGCGTGCCTTGCGTTCCACCTTACGCGCTTCGTCACTGCGTAACGTCATCAGAGGTTGCAAGTGTCACCCCCGCTATCCTGCTGGGTCCCTAGCTTGACTCCCACGGAGACTTTCCCACTTCTTCACCATCCCCGGTTAGTGAAAAAGGCTGCTCTGGTACTCTCTCAGACTCTGAACAGGAGTGGATGTCCCTTAGTGGTGACTGTATCCCCTTTATCTCTGACCTCTGGTTGTTACTTGCTTCTAGTAACAGGAGTGGTTGTCCCATGTGGCAACTGCTTCTCTTTCACCTCTGACAACGATTCGGTTCCCCTTCCAGCTGAATCTCTGCAATGATCAGGCTCCCTTCAGGCTGAGCCTCTACACACGTGGCTAGGCCTCAGGCTTCAGGCCAAACCTTCAGCTGCTGTGACACACCCAGCCCACAGGCCTAAGCCTGGGGCTGAAAAAGAACACTTTTGAAAACCTGAATGCCTCCGAAGACCATAACTGCCAAAACATTATAACCATTATGAAAAGGATCCAATTCAAGAAGGGTGGGATGGAAGTTTCTTCCATGTAAGTTGGCTCCGATTTCTTGCCGCCTACACAGATCCCACCTTGTATACCCCCGGCAGCCCTCCTACTCCTCCTGAAAAAAACTATCCTGGTAAATACCCTCCCCTCTCTGCCTCCATTAGCTCTAGCCTGTCCTGCTTCCTCTGTTCCCCTTGTCATGTGGCCCTTTGCTTATTTTTTTTTGTTGCTTCAAGCCTTTCTGAATCTTTATACCATGCTGGAGGTGTGTTGGAAAATTGCGTTATGACCCTTGTTTCTCTAGATTATGGTGCATGTCTCTTGATTCTGTACCTTGTGTGGTTGCTGTCAGTTGCTGCCAGCTTGGGTGTATAAGGGGGTCGCAACCTGGGAGCTGTTCCGCAACAAAGCTTGCAAGGCAAGCTGACTCTAGAAGAGGACTAAGGGAGCATAATTTTTTTTTTTTGGGGGGGGCGAGTACCTGCTTCCATCTCCGCCCTAATTGCCTAGGCAATCCAAGAAGAAGTTTTCCCCTGCCCCCTTCTGCCCGCAGCCTCCTGGGACACGTCACAGGTCCAAGGAAGGTATGGGACCACTCACAGGGCAAAGCACGGCTCGTGCATGTGCAATAGAGAGCTGGCTGTGAAACTGCAAGAAGTCACAGCCAGCTTCCTACAGTTAGCATGGCGGTGTCGGGGGCCTGAAGACCCGCAAAGAACTGGCCAGGGTGACAACAGTGCTGGATCCCTGGACAGGTAAATGTCCTTTTAAAATCATCTACTATTTGTAGCAGCAAATAGGCAATCATTACATTACATGGGTAGAAAGAGTTACAATATGTGGTTAGCAACACATGAGCAATTGTGGCTATATGGGGGCAATAAACTGTCAATTGTTTCACTATACAAACAAATGAGCAATCGTGACAATACACAAGGAATTCTAACAGTCTCTACCCCTAATTTCAGGAAAAGATAACTCTCCCCCCGCAAAACTCCTCTCAAATCAGCAACCCCCCTACTTACCCCAGAGAAGCCCACCTCCCTCTGCAAACCTACAATCCCTCCCCCAAGCAAGGTCCCCACTCACAAAAAAAACTCACCCAGCAAATCCCCCCCCGCCCCTTCTATACAATACTTACCAGTTCTCAGACACAATAGAGTCCAGCAAAGTGAGGAAGTCCTCCTAAGTTTCCCCTTGCTGGGGTCATGTATAACATCAGAGGTGTGAAGGAGCTTAAAGTGGAGTTCCACCCAGTTAAAAGTCAGCAGCTACAAAAAGTGTAGCTGCTGACTTTTAACAATCAGGACACTCACCTGTCCCATGCTCCAGCGATGCGGCCGCCTGAAGGCTCACTCTTCTCCCTCTCCCCTCGGTGGCGCTGGCATCACAAGTGTGGGCACCTGGCTTTGGCTTCAAAACCGGGCACGTGCTGGGCATGTGCGAGTCGTGCTGCACAAGCACGAGTCGCGCTGCGCGCTGTGAATGGCCAGTTTACCTTCTGAGACCTGTGACGTGTCTCAGAAGATCACCGGGTGGGAGGGGAGGAAGGTGAACTTCCTTCCGGCTCCGCAGCGCCAGAGGAGGAAGTGGAACTGGAGACCCTGTGAAAGCGGATGGAACTCCGCTTTAAGAGAGCTTTCCTGGGCTCTGTGCCACCTCTGGATGATAGATGTCAGCAGAGCCCTTCCTCATTTACTAAACTCTGGAGCAACTGCACTTGCAGAGCCCACAGTCTATTTGCCTTTAGTAAATCAATCCCTATACATCTGCCTGCACATCAGCTATACTGCCAGAGTGCATTTATGGCAGTGATGCTTGTCCTAGACTGACTGGGTATGCACAGTCCAAAAGAAAAGGAGGATGGCAGTGGAAGGGCAGGGGAAAAAAGGGGGAGAATATTGCAGAATATTTATTATGGGAGGAGCAGTCCTTTGAGATGTTCTTCTGCTAGCTATCGTTGGGGCCCTTTAAGAGTATCTTAATGACAGTCCCAGTTAACCTCCATGCAGCATAGGTATGGTATAGTCTCAGCACAGGTGCAAGGTAGATGTCGATCATGTGCAGTAAAGGTTTGATATAATCCGGTATAGGGTTGGTATAGGTACAAATTAAACATGTAAATTGGGAGTGCCTAAAGTGATTGTTACCTTATGTAGCCATGGGCCCAACCTCTGAAGTCCTGATGGTGAACTTCAGGGTCGGGGAGAGCTGACATTCATCCTTACAGTGTGGGTCACTAGGCATAGTGGGTGTGATGCAATGCCGAATAAAGTTGAGCGCCAGACACTTTGAGAATGCAGAAAGAGATTTATTTTTCTCTTTATGAACTGGGGAGAAAGTGTTAGGGCCAGGACACCCTTAGAACTGGTGCAACAGCATTTTTGCAGACTCCAAGACTTTAAACAGAACAATGCAGTAATTTGATTTAAAATCATGGGGTTAAATAGTGATTCTGGAGCAATTTCCTTATATGGTTGAACTTGTACTTGATTTCTACTCAGATCTAACACATACCAACTGGTATCCCCGTTGTGCAGAACTGGTCTCCATCTCACAGTCTCCCACTGCAGCTTCAATTCCCACTGCCATTGAGTCCCTAGTACTCCACACAGCCAACCGCCGTGTCTTCTGAACTTCACCCACGCTAACCTGTGGGGCCTTTATTCTCAATGAACTCAGCCCACCTGCTGAACCTTCCTGCAAGCGTCACCCCTTTAGCTTACAGGGTCCCTAGTGTGACTTCCACTGAGATTTTCCCACCTAGTCACCATCCCCGACTGGCGAAAAGGACCTCTCTGGTACTCTCTCTCTCTTCCTCTATGTTGCCCTCCAGACTGTGTTGTCCTTTTAGCTGGCAACAGTTCCCCTTTACCTCGGGCCTTGGCTTACAACTTGCCAATGACGACAGGAATGACAGTCTTTCCCTGACTGGTGACTGTGTCCTTCCACCGCTGGCAAAGAGGGGTTCTCCGGACGGCAGTACCCACAAGACTCGGTTGGGCTTCCTTGCGCTAAGCCTCAACCTCTGCAACTCCTTCCTTTCCTGGGTAGGCCTCAGACTGCCTAACTCCCAGGAACTCCCGCATAGGCCTCAGGCTTTAGGCCTTGCAGCCGGGAGCTTTTGATACATGTCCACACAGACGGCTGTCCAGGTGACACAGGACCCCAAAAACCTGACTTCTTTCCAATAAATAGGCTCTCCCAACTGGCCATGGGACCGAAGAAGACCCCTGTTTATTGGCCAGAACAACCTATCCACTTACATTCCAGGTTCATCTACACCTTGTCAATACAATGTCAGGAAGGTCAAGGCCACCCAGTGGCAGAGAAGAGAGATGCATCAACCTGGAACTGGAGAGGAAATCAGAGGCTCCTACAATAATCACCCAGGTTAGTTACCACCTAGCAAACTAAATGTATCTGCATTTCGACTTAACCTAGGGTGCTACACTCTCCCCCTGCCTACAGAACTATGTCTCGGAGTTTGTGGACTATTAAAAAAAATCTTTGCTCTCAAGCCTGAGAACGGATGTCCTGGCAAAATAGGGACATGAGGAAGGCAACTGGTAACAAGAACATGTGGTGTACCACAATAAAAGGGTATAACACAAATGGTAATAGCAAATACTATTCCATATATAAGCAGCAACTTACACTGATATTTACAAGTTGGAGGCATGGCAGACCACGTAATCATCATAAGAGAGTTGTGAATAAACCACCCACATATACCTATCTATCTATTAACCACTTCAGCCCCGGAAGGATTTCCAGCTTTAGGACCGGAGCCCTTTTTGCAATTTGGCACTTCGCCGCTTCAAATGGTAATTGCGCGGTCATGCAATGCAGTAGCCAAACGCAATTTGCGTCCTTTTTTTCCCACAAATAGAGCTTTCTTTTGGTGGTATTTGTTCACCACTGCGCTTTTTAATTTGTGCGATATAAACAAAAATATAACGGAAATTTTGAAAAAAAATGATATTTTCAACTTTATGTGATTACAAAAATACAATAAACTAAATTTTAGTCATAAATTTTTGCCAAAATGCATTCAGCCACATGTCTCGGGTAAAAAAAAAGCAAAATCGCGTATATTTATTGCTTTGCGCAAAAGTTATAGCGTCTACAAACTAGGGTACATTTTCTGGAATTTCCGCAGCTTTTATTTTATGACTGCCTATCTCATTTCTTGAGGTGCTAAAATGGAGGGGCAGTACAACCCCCCCCCAAATGACCCCATTTTGGAAAGTAGACACCCCAAGGAATTTGCTGAGAGGCATGTTGAGCCCATTGAATATTTTATTTTTTTGTCAGAAGTGATTGAAAGATG
>BLSH010037489.1:150047-168058 GCA_018402905.1 Glandirana rugosa
TGTGGGACCCTACGCAAATGTTTTCAGTGATTTTTATCTATATTGCCGGGAGGGGGCAATATATTACAGCATTTTGTATACACCGTTACAGTGGTTTTAAATGACATTTTTTCCTTTACAAATGTCATTATGCTCTGGCACTGTTCTAAACATCACAGAGGTGTGCCCTTTTACAGGCAGACTAAGGGGACCCTCCAGGCACATTATTTAAAGGAATATTTCATTTTTATTGTTTCACTTTAAGCATTATTAAAATCACTGCTCCTGAAAAAACGATCGATTTAAAAACTTTTTTTTGCATTGATACATGTCCCCTAGGGCAGGACCCATACACTTTTTATGGCAATAACTTGCATATAGGCCTTTAAAATTAGCACTTTTGATTTTTCATGTTCGGGTCCCATAGACTTTAACGGTGTTCGATTGTTCACACAAATTGTTTGCCTGTTCTTCAAAGGGTTTCCGGACTTTTTAAAATAATTTGCAGCCATCTTCACCACAGCGTGACGACTCTTATACTAAAATGTAAGGTTGTCAGGTCACCTGAGGCCAGGTGACAGATTCACACAGCTGGGGTTAGGAGCACACCGCTAAGGTTGTGGACCCTTCGGCTGACTGCTGTGGATGGATCTCTGGGTGATTCAGGAAAGCAGCTCCACCGAACACCGACACAGGCCAAACAGGGAGCTAGAGCATAAGATTCCCAAGGGCCCAGAGTCTAAGAGCCAGCAGGTTTTCACCAGAGCCTCTGATGGTGAGGATGGACTTTGCTGCAGCTGATTCCAGGTCACGGCCCCCAGGGTCTCCCAGCTCATGCTCACGGCTCGCTCTGGTGGATGGAGAGCAGTCTAGGGCAACAAGGAATAGTCAGAGGGACAAGCCGAGGGTTGGGGAGACAAGCAGACAGGGATCATCAGGAGAACACGCCAAAGGTCGGGGCTACAAGCAGACAGGGATAGTCAGGAGAACAAGCCAAAGTTGGTAAACGGAATCAAACGTAGAGCACGCGGCAAGGAACACATAGGGAAGCCTTAACATGCTAATGCTGCTTGGCAAGGCTGACTTGCAGTTTTTCCTGTTGGAGGCTGGAGAGGAGCCATGCTGAGGGAAGATTACTTAATCACATAGGTGAAAGCGCATGGTCTTTAAGCTGATACACAAACCAGAAAGGTAAGCAGACAGTCAGGGCATGAAACATGACTGCAGATTCATGACAAAGGTCTGTCTGCTTGCCAGACAGACTAGTCACATGGCACTCTCAGACACGACCAATTACTACTCCTCCTACCCTCACCATTTCCAATGAAAATATAAAAGTGAGGAAACTTTCTATATTATAAATAACTTTAAATATACATCTTATTTTATTTTCTTATAAGTGATCAAATAACCTCTGTTCTCAGCTGCATAAGGGGTTAAGAGACTGCATAAGGGGCTGGTAGGGGAGACTGCAGGGAGGCGTGTCATCAGGAGGCAGAGAAACAGCAGTGCACTGATCGTTCCAGTGATTAGCAGTGAAGGGAGGGGGGTGGCTTGGGGGTCAGTCAGCACAAGCCTGACCACTGGAGTACAGGCAGGCTGTGCTCAAAATTGAAAATGCAAAGAAGGAAACTGATCACGCTAGTATGGATGTGCGTCCATGCCCTGACCATATTAAAAAGGAAAACAGGGGGACTTACAGGAACACCAGGGATTTCACACAAAGGAAGCAATACAAAGAAAACAGGAGACTTTTTCATACAAGTACATGGTACAACAGACACATATTAGAAATATAAAATGCTGGGATAACATACACTTTAAGGTACACAGTAACAACAGAGGCTGCAACTTATCAAAGCCTAGTTATTACGGTTCAACCTATTGGACAAAAATGGTTACTATCATGAATATTGATACATACAGATATTCTTTGTTTAGCACCCTGGTATTAGACAGGGTTGCTAACAAATTTAGGCTAGGTGCTAAGTAGCCTGGCTAATTGGTAGGAGATCCACTGACCTTTCCATAAATCTGGGTTTGGTGTACCTCTCTCTTCTGTCACGGGGTGGCATTGTTGCCTGTGGCATTCGACTGACAAGGGCATAGTGAATCCAGACTTTGAGTGGATAAGCTGTCTCAACCAATTGGCAGGGGTTTTCTTTGGCCCCTTAGCTTGCTGGGAGAGCCTATTTATTCGGGAGGAGTCAGGTGATAGGGGTTCTGTGCCACCTGTCCGGCTACCTAGGTGGACGTGAAAAGCTCCCGGTTGCTAGGCCAGAAGCCTGAAACCTATCCAGGAGTACCTGGTTGCTAGGCGGTCTGAGGCCTATCCAGGTTGGAAGCTAGCAGCACGGGGCTGGGGCATTAGGCATGGAGCGCAACCAAGATCAGAGAACCAAGTTATTACCATAGCAGTTGCCATCCGAGACGACCACTCCTGTCGTCAGAGGCAAGTGAGAACCAGAGCTCAAGGTAAAGGGGATACAGTCACCAGCAAGGGACCATCTTTCCTGTTACCCAAGGCCAGGTGCTGTGAAGTCTGTAGAAGTACCAGAGCAGCCTTTTTCACTAGCCCGAGACGGTGTAGAAGTTGGGAAAGCTTCAGCATTCAAGTCAGGGACCCAGCAAGTTAGCGTGGGTGACGCTTGAAGAGGATTCAGCGGGTTAGCTAAGAGCCGAGCCAGTGACCCAGCGGGTTAGTGTGGGTGACGCTTGAAGAGTACAGCGGGTTAACTGTGGAGGAGCTCAAGGGATGCAGCAGTGGCTGGGATCTGAAGGTCTAGTGAGAGACTGGGAGCTCAGTGAAGATCTACAGTAGAAGATGTGAGAAAAAATCTTCAACGAGATACTGAGAGTTGTGTGTACAGATCTGAAGTTTACAAGTTTAGTTGCTTTAGGAGACAGCAGTTCTACAAATACAGTTGCTGCATCCAGCTTAAAGGTTCTATAACTGCATAGCTGGCTGACTATTACCTATTTTTGTCTCGGAGTCTGCCAATTGTTTTTGCATCTGCTTACGGGTGTCCTGGCCCTAAACTGTCTCTCCCCCAGTTCTTGTTAAGAGACAATAAATCTCTTTTCTTCGCATTCATAAAGTGACTGGTACACAACTTATTCTACCTATCTACACCCACCATGCCTAGTAACCCACACTTTAAAGAGGGATGTCAGTACTCCCTGACTCTGGAGGTCACCACTTGACCTCCAGGGGTCAGGGCCATGGCTACATTTGTAAACTGACTAAGTCATCCTTCACTCTATCCCCTCATTTAGCTGTCTTAAACTGGGACATAGATCTTATTCCCCCACAATTTAGACCTGTGGTTACTCATGTGCTGTTGGTAGCTAGATTGCTCATTGCATGGCCTTTAATCCACCTCATTGTGTTCTATCTGTTATGGCATGTCTCCACAACCTTTTAACTGTATTTCTATGCTATGCTTTTAGAGTGTTTCAATACAATTTATATTTTTTTTACATATTTTGTATTGATCTATCAGTGCCTGTAAAGTCCCACCCTGAGGGAGTTTTCTTTGTGGTCTTATTCAGGGATGATGCACATTTTTCCAGTTAGCCAAATCTCTTCTGTTGTCTCATAATAAATGCCAACCAAAAAGTTGATTATTTCACTGATCTACATTATATTAATATAATACTATCCAGGACAACATAAACCAGGTCTGTGCTTTATGTTAAGGTGGCAGCCTGACATTTTTAGCATTGAATCTTCATTTTTTCTGATGATAATATTCTTTGTATTCCTAAAGGTCACAGATACATACATCTTGTACGGATTGTAATGACATTTTTCAGCTTTTGGAGATAAAAGTGAACACTTAAATATGAGTAAAGAATCAACATGACCCAATGTGTCTAGTATACAAAGACATTGTAAAGGTTAAATTCATGTTTTTTGACCTTTGGTTTAAAATGTCAGGAACGAATGCTTAAACCCTTTTAGATTGTAAAATTTTCTCTCCTGGACTCTATATAAAGAAGTTTAAAAAAAAATATGATAGAGCCAAGAGAGAATAATGCTCTTTTATGTTGCCTGCTGTGTCACTTGATATTTAACTCCACCTGCTATTGCTGGCATTCAACTATTACTACTTTCTGCAAGAACAATTGATAGCATGATGAAATGCAGGGACACAGCTTGGTCTCTGTGCCATACTAAATGTATTTGAACCATGGTGACCAGTCTTGTTAGCAAACATTATTCCACAGAACTGGTGAGTTGACCTGATTGCTAACTAGTAATACCTAGATCAATACACAGAGGATGCAGAGAAGTGTAGAATTTCTGATGGCATAAAGGACCTGCAGTGATTTGGGTCTAAAGAACAAGGCCAGTGGAATACAGGATGGAATTGAATTGTATTGACACTCAGTGGTGGCTGGTGCTAAACTTTTTGGGGGGCAGCAAACAAACCCCCCCAGGTCCACACTCCTCCACGGTCCCCCCGCACTCATCCCTCCATGGTCCCCCCGCACTAACCCCTCCACGGTCCCCCTGCACTCAGCCCTCCATGGTACCCCCGCACTCTGCCCTCCACGGTCCCCCCCGCAATCACCCCTCCACGGTCCCCCTGCACTCACCCCTCCATGGTCCCTTCGTACTCAGCCCCTCCACGGCTTCCATGGCTTCTCCACCTGGCCAACCCGATCCACCTCCTGTCCTGATTGGCCGGGAGGAGAAGCTGGAAGACAATAGCGAATATTGATTCGCTCGTGTCACCAGTGGGTGGGTTTGGGGTGCAGTGCTCTGCACCCAAATCCAACCTTTTTAAAGCCAATTAGAGCCTCATGTTCTAATCATGTGGCTTGAAAAAAAAATCATAGAAACCTATGAGTCCAGTGCCTCCCATGCATCCCTGCATGCAAACAAGGGGGGCGAAACCCCTGCGCCCCTTATAGAGTGGCCGCTCCTGTTGACACCTCCACTCTAACAGTTGTTTCCTAAAGCTCAACACCTGGCACATAAAAAGACCTGTTAATTTATTCTTGGAAGGTGAGTCATTGGTCAACAAAAATTGTAATACCATGGGTTAATCTGATCTCCTTAACATGTTTACTGCAATCAGTATGTGCTGTCAGCTGGAATCCCCGCTGACAGCAGAGATGAGTCATTGGTTGCTAAGGTGCCAGCTCCTAACAACCTTATTGTTTGCTTGTGAGAAATGTCAGTCATTTCTAAACAGAGAAAAAAATAATTTTCACAAAATACTTTATATACCAAGGTCACAGAGGCTGCCAAGACTGCTTTGAAGGTCCACATGTAGCCCAATGGATGTAATTTGGACAACAGAGTTGTGAAGGAGATACAATGCTTTGACAAAGTATTCATACCCCTTGAAATTTTCCACATTTTGTCATGTTACAACAAAAAACATAAATGTATTTTATTAGGATCTTATGTGATAGACCTGTGATAGACTCACCCGGGACAGAGGCTCTTGGAGGGGCCTCTTGCCTACGGATTATGGGCCAGGATGTTAATGGAACACTACTCTTTGTGAGGTGTATGCCTGGGGACCCTTGGAGTACTGTTACTTTGGATTCAAGTCCATGTCTCCCCAAAAACACACAGACTCTGGGATCCATGGTAAGGGCCTATATGCCACATGTCCAGCAAAGGCTGCTTCACACTGTGTGACTCAAAGCAGATTCTGATGACTCAGAAAGCCACCTGTCTGCTATAATGTGTGTATTGTAAGTTTAGTGTGACTTCTAAGAGTCTTTTCGTCCATTGTTACTTGTGCTAATTGACTCAGCTCTGGTCTTCTGATCTAAGAGACAATACGTCTCCCCTAGAAGCCACCAAGGCTGGTTAAATTACTAGTTAATTAGATCATGTTAATTATGTTTCTGGTTACAGTTGTATTGTTAGGGTAATCTGAGCAGGAGAGGGGAATGTATTTCTCAACTGTATAAATTATTCTGGTGTTCCCCAAAAGCTGGTGTTGCCTGGTTCTTGGGAGTAACTATAGCCAGATCCATTGGTCTCATGTTCCAGGACTTGGGAAGCAGCTTCTGACAGCAATACCCAGTGCAGGGGGTATACGGAGTCTGTCACAATTGGTTGGCAGCCGTGGGATGCTTCCTTGTGCCTGGAACATCCAAACCACCAATGGGACCTAAGATCGGGATAGCAGACATCAGTCACCCCAGCGGAGATATGGACCTAGCATTAGAGTTCCTGGGGCTGCTGCGGATCATCCTTTCAACATACACCAGGACTGTGTCTGCGGATGAATACCTGGAGCTCAGGCATAAGATTTGGGTAGGGCTCTGTATGGGAACCCTCCAATTCGCTGGTATACAACAGGGCAAGTGCTTTCTAAACCCAGAGTAATGAGTCAGTGCCCAACGGGAGTTGCGGATGCCATTTCTGGGAGAGTGGCCCCAGGAGCAATGGGTGACTGAGCTGGGCAAGCTGGTCCAGCTGGACAATCAATATTGGGCTCTGCAATGGCACGCAGAGAAGAGATATATAGGGGAGACAACAGAATGCTCTCCAAAGGGATATGACTTTGGCGGTCCTAGATTGCTGTGGGAGAGCCTTTCAGATTGTTTTGTTTTTGGTGATGGAGGGGAACCTGCAAGAATACAGAGAGGCTATGCTTGGTCTCACAGGGGTCTCAGAGCTTAAACCTGATCTAGACTATTTGATGAGGAAAGAACAGCATCTAGAAAGGGCATACAGGGAACTGCTAAAACACATCCAGCAGTATGCCCCAGAATCGGCAGTGGAAACTCCGGAGATTATCATCCCCAAGCCTGAAGTGCGGACAACAGGGCAGAGCTCTGCTAGCCTCTGCCCAGAACCAGTAACATCTTCTTTGTTCCACAGACAGGAGATGGTGAACCTCTATCCCCAGACACCAGTTCCAGAGACTGGGGATTTAATAGACTTCTCTGCTGCGGAAGAACAATCTGGCAAGCTTCCAGCAGAAGAGCTGGTATCAGGGCTGAACTCCACTGAGCTCTGCCTAGCATCAACAGCAGCCTCTGTGGAGTTACAAGGAACTTCTCCAGCTGAAGCGCTGGCCAGCGGACAGAGGGTCCAAGACCTCTGCCCCACATCTGTGACAGTTCCGGAGGCCCAGGGTGAGAAGGAGATGGACACTTCCCAGCAGCAGACAGCGCCCCATAATGATGACACCAACCCAGCTGAAGCACTGGCAACCAAACAGAGGGTCCAAGACCTCTGCCTTACAACTGCAGCAGTTCTGGAGGCCCAGAATGAGAAGGTGGCAGACACTCCCCAAAAGCAGATCAGGATCCAGGGGGAGAAGGTAGAGGAGGTGTTTGTAATCCCTCATCAACAGTCGGCCAGGGTGGAGGAAGCATTTTTTCCTCCCCAGCAAAGATCCGTGCACCTGGGAGACAGTATCACAGACATGTCATCCCAGCAGCAAGATGAGGGTAAGGGAGATGGAGCAGCTGCCTCCCCTACTCGGGAGCAGATGGCACCTCAGACCCACCACCAACCCAATAGAGCAGAGTGCTACCAACCTCTCCCCAGCACCAGCAAAACTGTGGAGTTCCAGGGAGCCGTGGCAGTCGGGCCCTCTCCCCAGCGACAGGCCAAGCCATGGAATGGTAAAGACCATGCAGCTGAATCGCTGGCAGCTGAACAGAGAGTCAAAGACCTCTGCCCCACACTTACTGATGACCACTATGCCTTGCAGCCAAGAATGGAGATCATGCGGACTGACTATGTAAGTTCACTCTGCCTGACCAACGCATGTCCAGACCAGGTTGAGGTCTGGGACCTTGTTAATCAACTTATCCGGAGTCTGTCACAAGACCAACCCTGAGTGACACATACTTGTGAAGTGGAAGAAAAATGATACATTTTTGTCAACATTTTTTACAAATAACTAAAAATTTTGGAGCGCATTTGTATTCAGCCCCCGAGTCAATAATTTGTAGAACCCCCTTTCGTTGCAATTACAGCTGCAAGTCTTTTTGTGGATATCTCTACCAGCTTTGCACAGCTAGAGAGTGACATTTTTGCAAAATAGTTCAAGCTGTCAGATTGGCTGGAGGTTGTATGTAAATAGCAATTTTCAAGTCTTGCCACAGATTCTCAATTGGATCATACTTTTATAACCTGCCCACTTGTAAGTCTGTTGTTGAAGTGAGAAACGTGCTCTGTTTAGCCAGCCATCCTTTATTAACTCCTGATTAGTTAATTGGGAAGTACCCACCCCCATCCCTAACAGTATAAAACAAAAGCATCTTTCAGGGAAGGCACATTTGCAAGGGGGGCATATTTGCTGCTGGGGCTCTTCTCAAGAGGGGAGTATTTCTATAAGTGGGAGCACTTCTGACTCGCTTCAACAAATGCGAATGCACAGAGCGAATATACACAGGAAATTTCTTTGAAAAACACCACACGGACTACAGATGACCTTGTTTATCCCTTCAGCTCTTTCTCCCTTTGTAACATGCACTCTCTACCACTCCTTCTGACAGCTGTGTCATCTGTACTCAAACTAACTCTCATTCACCCCTCTGCTCCACCCAACAGCTTATATACATCACCCTCACTTATGTCCTCTCCTTATTACTGCACTCACCAACTCCTGCTAATTCTAAATCCACACGCTAATAAAATATCCAGGGCACTGGGGCATGTTCCTTCATATAAATCCCACTCCCACATTACCTCTCTCACCCTTCTGCTTCTCCTAACCTCTGGAGATATATCCTCAAACCCTGGGTCTCCATCATTTAACTGTACTCAATGCACCCATTACTCTGCACCCTCTGGCAGCAGCCGCAATACACATAATTTAGTTCCCATTTCTCTTCCCAAGACCAGACTCCCCATTTCTTGTGCCCTTTGGAATGCCTGCTATGTCTATAACAAACTCACCTCTCTCTATGACCTCTTTATCGCTAACTAATTTAATCTACAGGTATTTGCCATTACCGAAACCTGGCTTCATGAATCCGGCACTGCATCTCCTGCTGCCCTATCCCATGGTGGTTTTCTCTGGGCTCACTCCCCCAGACCCAGGTGACTCAAGGGAGTGGGAATGAGAATCCTTCTATCCCCACATATCACCTTTCAGGTACTTCACCCACCTCCCTCTCTGTCACTCTCCTCATTTGAGGCACACTGCATTCATTTTTCTCTCCAATTTCTCTAAGGATAGCTGTAATCTACCAGCCCCCTGGACTGGCATCAACTTTTCTTGATGACTTCTCTGCCTGGCTACCCTACTTTCTCTCTTCTGAAATCCCCACAATCATTCTAATTTCTTGGTGACTTCAACACCCCTGTTAATACAGGCGGTCCCCGGTTTACAAACAAGGTAGGGTCTGTAGGTTTGTTCTTAAGTTGAATTTGTTTGTAAGTCGGAACAGGTACATTTTTTAAGTGTAGCTTCAGCAAAAAAAATATTTTTAAACTTTTTGGATAGCATAGGGAAGGGGTAACACCCCTGTAATGTTTGTTTTGCTGTCTATGTTTCTGTTCAGAAAATTTCACCTCACTTCCTGTCCCAATGATAATTTTGGGTTGTTGTGGAAACAAGGATTAGTGATAAAGCATCAGTGGAGACCCCTTTTTCCCATAATAACTCTTACAGGAGTGAACTTCCCTTCCTAGGGGTAGATTACCTCTCACTTCCTGTTGTCTGCCTCCGTTTGTAAGTAGGAGTCGTTTGTAAGTCGGATGTTTGTAACTAGGGGACCGCCTATACTAATATTCCTGCTACTTCCAAATTCTCAGCAGGGGTGGCCCATCCATTGAGGGCGCATTGGACGCCGACTCCCCTATCCATCTCTGTCATCCCCCATCCATGCATCTGGCCCCTTTTAGGATGCCAGATGCATGGATTCCAATGTGGGGTGGGTGTTTTTTTTGAAGCACCGATCAGAGCCAGAGGCTCTAATAGGCTTCAAAATAGGGTGGGCTCAGGGCACTGAGAATGCGTCTGGAGCCCACTCAGGTGTGTGAGAATAGCAAATTAATATTACCTATTCTCACACTGAATCACCTCTCTGCCAATCAGGAAGCACGGGTCTGAGACCCTTTCCCGATTGGCAGAAAGGAGAATTGTTCTGATTCCGAGGAGGAGGGAGGAGACGGAAGCCACCGAGCAGAGGAAGGAGAAGCTGCTTGTGATGCCCGCTGCCATGATGCTCGCGGAGGAGAGCTGGGGAAGGCGCCTGTGATTGCCCAGCATGGATGGGGTAAGTGCACCAACCGACTGACCAACCCGGTGGGGGTGATTGCCGGGTGCACTGTTTGCCGCCCCCCCAAAAAAAATTCCAACCAGCTGCTATTGCTTCTCGGTCTAACCTCCTCCTTTGACCTGAAGCAATGGATACGGGCTTCTACTCACTCTTAAGGCAATACCCTTGACCTTGTTTTGTCACACCTATGCACTCCGTGCAACCTCTCCAACTATCCTTTCTTTCTCTCTGATCACTACCTTATTAGTTTCAATTTCTCCCTCTCCTCCACCCCCTCTCCCTCCTACCGCTTAACAATTAACCGTAGAAACCTTCACCATCTCAACCCTTCTCTTCTCCACTCTACTGGCTATTGACCACTAGGGATGGGTCGAACACCCCCCCCCCCCCGGTTCGGTTCGCATCAGAACATGCGAACAGACAAAAAATTTGTTAGATCATTCGAACACCGTTAAAGTCTATGGGACCCAAACATGACTCTAGAAGTCTGAAAAACATAGCCGTGCTCTTGAGTGCCTGTGGCGTAAGATTAAGTCTCAGAAAGATTTCTACCAATATAAATCTGCCCTCCAAAAATACAATTCTAGCCTCCTCACTGTCAAGCAGACCTATTTTATCACTCTCATTAACAGCTTATCATCCTGTCCCTGTCAACTCTTCTCTGCCTTCAGCTCTCTACTTTGCCTTCCACTGCCTCCACCCACTAACTTACTCAGGAGATCACCAATCACTTCAAACATAAGTGTCAAGGAAATCATATGCATAGTCATGCACAGAGACATCCACGAAGATGTGCACTTGCTAATAAGAATTCTTGAGTGACAACTAGAGGTTCCGTAACTCGCGCGCATGCGCATAAGAATTTGCGACAACTAGACATTCTTGACTCGCTAACATATCTGCGCATTAGCGTGAGCATGCGTAAATACTTGACGCCCTCTCAGGAGTGTAACTAGAACCTTCAGGTGCAAGAAATCATGATGGGCCCCTCCTTTCCATCCAACCCCCGGGCTTCCAATTTTGGGAGAGTGTCCATGGATATCCTCCTAGAACTCTGCCTCCCGTATGCCCCCTGGGATGTGCATCCAGTGCAATCACGGCGGCCCTTTACCATGTGATTAGCAGATCAGATGTAAACAGACTTGCTGGGTATCGGAAGCCTTTTCCTCCCACGCTGTGTCTGTGTAAGGAAAGGAGAGCTGTTAACTGCCAAGAATGTCAGTAAATTGTTTACAGTAATAATCAGTGCTGTCTATCAGTGCCACCTATCAGTGCTCTTCAATGCCACCTATTAGTGTCCATCAATGCTGCCTATCAGTACCCATCAGTGCCGTCTATCAGTGCTAATCAATGCCGTCTATCAGTGCCCATCAGTGCAGCCTATGAGTGCTGCCTACCAGTGCTCATTAGTGCCCATCAGTGCCGCCTATCAGTGACACCTATCATTGCTCAACAATGCTGCCTATCAGTGACACCTATCATTGCTCATCAGAGCCGCCTATCAGTGACACCTATCGTTGCTCATCAATTTCGCCTATCAGTGCCCATCAGTGCCACCTATCAGTACTCATCAATGTTGCCTATCAGTGCTCATCAATGCCCATCAGTGCCATGCCACCTATCCATGCCACAGATCACTGTTTATCAGTGCCACCTATCGGTGCCCATGAGTGCCACCTATCAGTGCTCATCTTTGCCCACCAGTGCCAGGCCGCCTATCTGTGCCACAGATCATTGCTGTCAGTGCCACCTATTAGTGCCCATCAATGCCTCCTATCATCACTGCCTATCAGTGCAGCCAATCCTTGCTCATTAATGCTGTCTGTCTCCTCAGCATGACTCTGAGCGGAGAGCGTATCTCATACAGCCCAGAGCTCACAATTCTCCCTGCTCCCCCCTCCATCCCCCCTTCTACTCTCGCACAGGATGACACAGCCGATCTGCTCCTCCTCCCCCACCCCCAGGGGTGTTGCTAGGTGGGAAAAAGACCAGTTGCTTCAGCCTGAAGTCCAAGCCCGGAATCGGGGGGGGCTAGCTTAAAGGCTCAATTGCTGGTTGCTGCCTGGCTCACCAGTGCCCTTGAATGCTGACCGCTAAACTGACCTACCTGACACCTACACTGACCTAACTGACCCCTGCACTGACCTAGCCGACACTTACACTAACCTACCTGACACATACACTGACCTACCTGACTCATATACTGACACCTACACTGACCTACCTGACACCTACACTGACCTACCTGACATATACGCTGACCTACCTGACACTTACACTGACCTAACTGATACCTACCCTTACCTACCTGACACTTACACTGACCTAACTGACACCTACTTCCTGCACTACTGACACCCCCAATCCCCCCACACACAGTACAATGTGGATCGAAGGATCCATCATTCTCCATAACTGTCCATCCATGGCCTCATTGTCTAGCTCTCCCCAACACCGGGCGGGCAGTATTGCAGAAGTCCCAACCCCTCGCCATCCAGCTGCTCCTTGGTATCCCCGCCGCCGGGAGGTCAGCTAGCAGCCACTGTACCTCTCCCATGATCATCTGCTCTGAGCACTGCCCCTCCCCCACCGCTGTCCCACAGGCCACACCAGAGTGACAGGACCAAAGTAGTCCCAGGGCGGGGGGAGCTGGAATAGGGTGCCGCAGAGACACCCCCGCTTTCTGTTCTCTCTGGGCCGCCCACACACAGATCAAGAGCGTGGGTACAGGCACAGTGCCACTCCTACCTTCTGCCTGGGCCTACTCTCAGTCTCAGGTCAAGAGCGAGCATGGCTCTCCAACTCCTACCCACCGCTCGCACACGCGCAGTGTCACTCCTGCCTTCTGGATCCAGTAGTGCCTATAATGGATGTCACATGTCCCGTGGTAGTAGCATTGGACCTGTGTGACGTCCATCATAAGCGCTGCAGGGTCTAGGAGGCAGAACTTGTGTATGTAACAGGGTCGCGCTCTGCGCTGATGCCGCTGAGCGAGTCAGAGCCAGTCAGACAGTCTCTTTGTAACGGTGGCTCGGGGTTAATAATATGTTTATGAATGTCCGAGACCCGGGGCTCTTTGGGGCCCAATTGGGGCTATAGCTCCCCTCAGCACCACCCTCCCGACGCCCCTGCCCACCGCTCTCCCGTATGTGTATCACGGGAGGTGTGAGCTTGTTAGCTTCACACTTGACTTCCCACAAAGCACACATAGGAGAGCGGTGGGGAGAGAAGCAGCAGATCGGCCGGGTCATCCTGTGCGAGAGAGGAAGAAGGGAGGGAGGGGGAGCAGGGAGAACTGTCGGCTCTGAGCTGTATGAGAGATACGCTCTCCTCTCAGAGCCGTGGGACTAGCAACCCTGCTGGGGGCCCCAACAGTGGTGGAATGCCAGGGCCCTATCGCAAGTGCCCATCAGTGCCACCTATCAGTGACACCTATCATTGCTCATGAATGCCGTCTATCAGTGACACCTATCATTGCTCATCAGTGCTGCCTATCAGTGACATCAATCATTGCTCATCAATGCCACCTATCAGTGCCAATCAGTGCCACCTATCAGTGCTCATCAATGCTGCCTACCAGTGCTCATCAATGCCCATCAGTTTCACGTCACTTAGCCCTACCACAGAGCATTGCTCATCAATGTCACCTATCAGTGATGCGTATCAGTGCTGCCTATCAGTGCAGCCTATCAGTGCCACCTACCAGTGCCTATCAGTGCCACCTATCGGTGCCCATCAGTGCCACCTATCAGTGCTCACCAATGCTGCCTATCAGTGCTCATCAATGCCCACCAGTGCCATGCCACCTATCCATGCCACAGATCATTGCCCATCAGTGCCACCTATCAGTGCTCATCAATGCTGCCTATCAGTGCTCAGCAATGCCCATCAGTGCCACGCCGCCTATCTGTGCCACAGATCATTGCTCATCAATGCCACCTATCAGTGCAACATATCAGTGCCCATCAATGCCTCCTATCAGCACTGCCTGACAGTGCAGCCGATCAGTGCTCATTAACACTGCCTGCCTACTCAGCACGGCTCTGAGCGGAGAGCGGATCTCATACTGCTCAGAGCCGACAATTCTCCCTGCTCCCCCCTCCCTCCCTCCTTCCTCTTTCGCTTGGGATGACACAGCCGATCTGCTCCTCCTCCCCCACTGCTCTCCTGTATGTGTACTGCGGGAGGTGTGAGCTTGTTAGCTTCACACTTGACTTCCCGAAAAGTACACACAGGAGAGTGGTGGGGGGAGAAGTAGCAGATCGGCTGTGTCGGCCCGTGCGAGAGAGGAAGGAGGGAAGGGGGAGCAGGGAGAACTGTTGGCTCTCCGCTCAGAGTCGTGGGACAAGCAACCCCAATGGGACCCCCGACAGTGGTGGAATGCCAGGGCCCAGTCGCGAGTGCAACTGCTGCGACCCTGGTAGTTCCGCCACTGCCCCCCCATTTAAACTGGCTCCATAGACAAGAAGATTGCTGAGAAAAAAAAAGGATACCAATGGCTGTGTGAGGCCAGTCTAAATGTCTATTCTGCACAAGGTACAGACAAGTCTTGTGGGATCCATGCCTGGTTCATTTTAATAAAGGTTAGCTTGTCCACGTTGGCTGATGACAGGCGGCTGTGCTTGTCTGTGATAACGCCCACTGCCGTACTAAACACACGTTCAGACAATACACTGGCTGCAGGGCAGGCCAGCACCTCCAAGTCATAAAGGGCAAGCTCAGGCCATGTGCCCAATTTGGAGACCCAGAAGGTGAATGGGGCAGACCCATCAGTCAGTACGTGTAGGCGTGTGCCCACATACTCTTGCACCATGTTGCTGAAATGCTGCCTCCTGCTAAGACGTTGCCTATCAGCTGGTGGTGCTGTTTGTGGTGGCGTGCTGCTGTGCTGGGTGCCACCCTGCTGTGAACACGGTTCCTCCTCCTCCTCATCATCATCATCCTCATCCTCCTCGTCCTCCAGAACTGTCCCCTGGCTTGAAAATTTTTGACCTGGCCTATGCTGGTGCAGGAACCCACCCTCCGAGCCACTTGTGAATGACTGGCCTGATAACCGTGGAAATGACCCCTCTTCCTCCTCCTCCTGTGCCACATCCTCTTCTATCATTGCCCGAAGTGTTTTTTCAAGGAGACATAGAAGTGGGATAGTAACGCTGAGAACAGCGTCATCGGCACTGGCCATGTTTGTGGAGTACTCGAAACACCGCAATATGGTACATAGGTCTCGCATGGAGGCCCACTTGTTGGTGGTGAAGTGGTGCTGTTCCGCAGAGCGACTGGCCCGTGCATGCTGCAGCTGAAACTCCACTATTGCCTGCTGCTGCTCGCACAGTCTCTCCAGCATGTGCAAGGTGGAGTTCCACCTTGTGGGCACATCGCATAGGAGGCGGTGAGCGAGAAGGTCAAAGTTCCGCTGCAGCGCAGACAGACGAGCAGCAGCAGGATGAGAACGCCAAAAGCGCACACAGACGGGCCGCACTTTCTGCAGCAGCTCTGACATATCCGGGTAGTTTCTTAGAAATTTCTGCACCACCAAATTCAGCACATGCACCAGGCAAGGGATGTGCGTCAAACCAGCTAGGCCCAGAGCTGCTACGAGATTTCGCCCATTATCGCACACCACCAGACCGGGCTTGAGGCTCAGTGGCAACAACCATTCATCGGTCTGTTGTTCAATGCCCGTCCACAGCTCCTGCGCAGTGTGGGGTTTATCCCCCAAACATATCAGTTTTAAAACAGCCTGCTGTCGTTTCCCCCTGGATGGGCTGAAGTTGGTGGTGAAGGTGTTACACTGAGCGGATGAGGAGGTGGTAGAGGAGGAGGAAGCGCAGTAGGAGGAGGAGGCAACAGGTGGCAAAGAGAAAAGCACTGCAATCCTGGTGGTGGAAGGACATGCGCCAAACGGCTAGACGCCTCAGGCCCACCCGCCACTACATTTGTGTAGTTGTGCAGTATGCAGTTAGCGAGATATAGCGTCCCTGCCCATGCTTACTGGTCCACGTATCAGTGGTTATGTGCACCTTGCCACAGATGGTGTTGCGCAGTGCACACTTGATCTCGTCCCCGACTTGTTTGTGCAGGGAAGGGATGGCTCGCCTGGAAAAGTAGTGGCGGCTGGGAACCAAGTACTGTGGGACAGCCACCGCCATCAGGTTTTTAAAACTGTCCGTGTCCATCAGTTGTAATGACAGCATTTCAAAGGCCAGGAATTTTGAAATGCTGGCATTCAGGGCCAGGGATCGCGCATGGGTAGGGGGTACTTCCTCTTTCTCTCCAGTGTTTGGGAGATGGAGAACAGTAAGCTTCCATGGGACCGTGTAGAAATGCTTGGGGATGGTGGCGGACATGGTGGCATTGCTGTCACATCGTCTGTTTGCTGGGTGGCAGGTGACATTGGCACTGTAGAGGTGGAGGAAGAGGCTGAGGCAGCAGCAGAAGAGGAAGCAGGAGGAGGCCAAGACCTTTCTTGGGTTATTACCTATTCCACTGCAGCAAGTGCTTTGCATTTAGATGCCTGGTCATGGAGGTTGTGCTCAGGTTTAGAACATTTGTGCCTCGCTTCAGCCTCTCATTGCACAGTGTGCAAACCACTTGTGTCTTGTAGTCAGCACATTGTCTGAAGAACTTCCTCGCCGGGGAACGCCTTTGAGCTGCCTTTGATGTGCTAGGTCCCTGGGTGCGGTGGGTAGTAGCAGGCATACTGTCTAGGGGACGCTCGCTCCGCTTTTGCAATCTGCTTTCTCTTTTGCTGTGCTGGGGCCTCTGTGCGACCACCACCTCTTCCTCCAAACTGCACATGTCACTCGCATGACCTTCATTCCATGTGAGGTCTAGGACCTCATCATCCTCCACATCATCTTCCACCCACCCTTCACCACTGCCCTCCTTGTCAGTCAGCACACTGTAGAAAGTCGCAGCAGTTGGCACCTGTGTTTCATCATCATCATCACAGACGTGCTGCCGTGGTGTTTCCATGTCCTCATCCTGAACCAGAAGTGGTTGGGCATCAGTGCACTCAATGTCTTTCACTTCTGGGCCAGGGCTATGTGGATGGCCCACGGAAAGCACAGCAGCAGAGTCATCAAAAAGCATAAGAGACTACTGCATGACTTGGGGCTCAGACTGCTTGGCTGATTTACAAGGGGTTGAGGTGAAAGACAGATGGCCATGGGGTTCAGGTGCCAACTCTGAGCTTTCATCAAGGGACCGGGTGGGAGACAATGTGAAGGAACTGGAGGCATTGTAAGCCACCCAATCTACTATCACCTGTACTTGTTCTGGCCTCACCATTCGTTGAGCGCCATTCGGGCCTACCATATAACGTTGAAGGTTCTGTCGGCTACCTGAGGAAGGTGTTTCACTTGTGCGTGTAGCTGGCACAGATCGACCACGTCCTCTCCTTGCAACAGGAGCTTCAGCAACACCACCAACACCAGCAGCACCAGCAGCACCACGACCACCACCATGTCCCTTATTTGACGCTCTTCTCATTCTGGACACAAATGTACTATGTAGCACTATTTATTAATAAAAAAAAAAATAATAATAAATTATTATTCTTATTTAAAAAAAAAAAAGAAAATTGTAGATGCACTTTTTATTTTTGTGCAAGAAATGCACTGCTCACACCAGCAGCAGGAACCTCTCCCTACATCAGTATGAGATGATTTTAGAACGATAATCTGTCTTTCACAGCACCGACAGGAACCTGTCCCTACTGCAGTATGAGATGATTTTAGAACAATAAACTCTCCCTCAGAGCACCAACAGGAACCTCACCCTAATGCAGTAGGAGATGGTTTTAGAACGATAAT
>BLSH010037489.1:177127-222019 GCA_018402905.1 Glandirana rugosa
GATCGCCTCTCTGGTAGGTGTCTTTTGGGACACAGTCTTCGGAGTAACTTTCGATACGAAAATTGAGATGTTTCTCTAGAGGTGTCTCTCAACGTACAGAGTTACAGGGTCTAGGTACTGTCCCATCTAATGGACCTTCTGTCTTGTCGTCTCAACCTTCTTCTGTACGTTTTGGTACAATTCCGAGTGTTGCTTGAAGTAATGCGGGTACTGGTAGTGTGGAGTCTCTAAGTGTCTTATTTATACTTTGACCGTCTAAATCTTCTAGCGAGCTCTGATCTCAACTCGCTTGGAGACCTTCAAGCCCAAGACGGCCAGGCAGGCTTGAAGCCCTGTTTCAGGCCCAGGCCTGCGGGGTTCGTTGTCCGTGCGATCGTTCGGGTTCCGTCCGGACCCGGACTTTGTCCCGAAGTTCGGACGGACCGGCAGAACCCGAACTTCCAGAGGTTCGCTCAACTCTAGTCTCGAGCGATCTTCTAAATCTGCCAGTTTCATATTTATTCTGTGAATCTCTGAGGTGTGATGGTCATGGGCGTAA
This sequence comes from Glandirana rugosa, assembly GCA_018402905.1. Classification (NCBI taxonomy): domain Eukaryota; kingdom Metazoa; phylum Chordata; class Amphibia; order Anura; family Ranidae; genus Glandirana; species Glandirana rugosa. The sequence goes on from BLSH010037489.1 coordinate 177,666, forward strand.
TGAAGTTCGTTGTGAGCCTTAACATGGTTTTGCATGTCTTCTTCCAACTCTGCTGTTCTGTCTTCCAGGTAATCTACCCTGTCATGGATCTGGGACATTGAGACATGCAACTCTCTGTGGAGATCTCTTTGTAGAGTTAAAAGCATAGCTTTCAATGAGGCTTCTGACACAGGGTTTTCTGTGGATGGTCTCTCCGCTAGGGCTGTGGTGTGTTCTACGTTGGGGGGGGGGGGCCGTGTCAGGTTTGGCCCAAAGTTGTTTCTTGAGCTGCGGCCCTTTTCTTGGTGAGAGAGCTGGGGAGGATGCTGTCCTCTTGCCCCTGTCTGAGGGGGTGTGTGGCAATAGAGGACTCCGGGGCAGGTAAAGTGTCCATTCCTTCCCCTCTGCCGTCCTCTGGGCTGTTCAGTGAACCGCTGCTTCGTGAGGGCGTTGAGGGGTGTGCTCTGGTATCCGGGCGGTCAGGGGATGTGATCCGCTTGTTCCCTGTGGCATTGCCAGCTTGAGCTGCATTCATGGTAGCTGGGCTGTAGTAGTCGGTCAGGCGGCGGGGAACAGGTGGCGCATACCACCTATTAGACATGCCCCTCTGTCTTTTGTGTATCAGCCGCTTCTTGTGTGTTTGTGCGAGGGTCTGTATGGGTCTCTGCGTTGCTTGGGGTCGCTTTGCTCCAGATGAGGGGCCTGAACTCCGGGCCTAGGCAGCCATCCAGCTCCGCATTTGGCTGATCCCTCTCTGCCTTTCAATCACCTCTAAAATTGTCCTGGTGACCTATGTTCAGGGGCTGCTGTTGTTTGATATTACTCTTTGGTAATATTACCTAGGCTGAAATTGAAGCTGGGGCCTCAATTAGTGGACGCGGTGGGCCGAGTGCAGCGATCTTCTCCGAAATGGGACAGCAGTCCCTTGGAGGGCTTTAGGGGGATGGATGGCAGGTGTCCCTTCGTTTGGGGGTGTATAACCCTCACAGATGGGTCGATGGATGCCAGGAAAAGGGCAGCCTGTGCTTGGTGTGAGGGCTGCACTGGCGGCTCGAATCGCGGGCTGCTGGAGGCACCTATCACCACAATTCCTCAGTGGTGGTGTAGCTGGGGTGCTATAGTATCCCCCCGGGTGTTGTGAAGGCTCACCCGTCCTGCGCTGTGGTGGATGGTGCTGGATGGAGTATAGATTGGCCGGAGCTCCGTGGAGAAGCGTCCACCATGCTCCCCTTCAGGCCACGCCCTTGACTCTGATCTATCCTTTAAGCCCCACGTACAATCACTGTCCAAATCTTGCCACCTAAACCTCTGCAACATCTCCAAAATATGCCCCTTCCTAACCAATGACACCACAAAGATCCTAATCCACTCCCTGGTTGTCTCTCACCTCAACTACTGCAACCCCCTTCTCATTGGTTTACCTTTACATAGGCTATCCCACCTTCAGTCCATCATAAATGCTGCTGTCAGACTCATCCACCTTACCAGTCGCTCTGTGTCTGCTACTCCTCTCTGTCAATCCCTCCATTGGCTTCTGCTCACCTAACAAATTAAATTCAAAATATTAACAACAACTTACAAAGCCATCAACAACTTAGCCCCCCTCTACATCACTACCCTAGTTTCAAAATACCAACCTAATCATTCTCTTCGTTACTGCCAAGACCTCCTGCTCTCTAGCTCCCTCGTCACCTCCTCCCATGCTCGCCTCCAGGACTTTTGCAGAGCCTCTCCCATCCTATGGAACTCCTTACTCCAATCTGTTTGATTATCTCCTACTCTGTTAGCTTTTAGAAGTTCCCTGAAAACCCTCTTCTTCACAGAAGCCTATCCTGCCCACACCTAACAACTGTATTTTCCTTTTTTCCTTTAGCTCATCCCCCACAAATATTACCTTTTGTATCACTTGACCCTCCCTTCAAAATTGTAAGCTCTAACGAGCAGGGCCCTCTGATTCCTCCTGTAATGAATTGTATTGTAACTGTACTGTCTGCCCTCATGTTGTAAAGCGCTTTGAAACCTATTGGCGCTATATAAATCCTGTATTATAATAATAATAAGATTTTAGGTCTGGACTTTGACTGGGCCATTCTAACACATGAATATGCTTTGATCTAAACCAGTGGTTCTCAACTCCGGTCCTCAGGATCCACCAACAGGCCAGATTTTAAGTATTACCTTGGGGAGATGCAGACCAGAATACTGCAATCACTGAGCAGCAAATGATATCACCTGGGATGTATTTCAGTTAGCCTGCAAACCTGGCCTGTTAGTGGGTCCCGAGGACAGGAGTTGAGAACCACTGATCTAAACCATTCCATTGTAGCTCTGGCTGTATGTTTAGGGTCATTGCTCTACTGGAAGGTGAACCTCCGTCCCAGTCTCAAGTGTTTTGCAGACTCTAGCAGGTTTTCTTCTAAGATTGCCCTGTATTTGGCTCCATCTATCTTCCCATCAATTCTGACCAATTTCCCTTTCCCTGTTGAATAAAATCATCCCCACAACAAAATGCTGCCACCACCATGTTTCATGGAGGGGATGGTGTGTTCAGGGTGATGTGCAGTGTTTTCCACCACACATAGCGTTTTGCTTTTTAAGCCAAAAAGTTAAATTTTGGTCTCATCAGACCAGAGCACCTTCTACATGTTTGCTGTGTCCCCCACTTGGGTTCCAGCAAACTGCAAAATGGGGACTTCTTATGGCTTTCTTTCAACAATGGCTTTCTTCTTGCCATTCTTCCATAAAGACCAGATTTGTGGATTATACAACTAATAGTTATCCTGAGGACAGATACTCCCACCTGAGCTGTGGATCTCTGCAGCTCCTCCAGAGTTACCATGGGTCTCTTGGCTGCTTCTCTGATTAATGCTCTCCTTGCCTGACCTATCAGTTTAGGTGGACTGCCATGTCTTGGTAGTTTGCAGTTGTGCCATACTTTTTCCATTTTCAGATGATGGATTGAACAGTGCTCCGTGAGATATTCAAAGCTTGGGATATTTTTTATAACCTTGCCCTTTGAACTTCTCCACAACTTTATCCCTGACCTGTCTTTTGTGTTCCTTAGCCTTCACGATGCTTGTTCACTAAGGTTCTCTAACAAACCTCTGAGGGCTTCACAAAACAGCTGTATTTATACTGAGATTAAATTACACACAGGTGGACTCTATTAATTACAGTATCTCACAAAAATGAGTACCCCCCTCATATTTTTGTAAATATTTTATTATATCATTTCATGTGAAAAGGCTGAACTCCAGGCAGACATATAATGGTACCATCTAAGCCATTTACAGTATCTCTCAAAAGTGAGTACACCCCTCACATTTTTGTAAATATTTTATTATATTTTTTCTTGTGACAACACTGAAGAAATGACACTTTGCTACAATGTAAAGTAGTGAGTGTACAGCTTGTATAACAGTGTACATTTGCTGCCCCCTCAAAATAACTCAACACACAGCCATTAATGTCTAAACTGCTGGCAACAAAAGTGAGTACACCCTAAGTGAAAATGTCCAAATTGGGCCCAAAGTGTCAATATTTTGTGTTACCACCATTATTTCCCAGCACTGCCTTAACCTTCCTGGGCATTGAGCTCACCGGTTACCACTGGAGTCCTCTTCCACTCCTTCATGACGACATCATGGAGCTTTTGGATGTTAGAGACCTTGCGCTCCTCCACCTTCCATTTGAGGATGCCCCACAGATGCTCAATAGGGTTTAGGTCTGGAGACATGCTTGGCCAGTCCATCACCTTTACCCTCAGTTTCTTTAGCAAGGCAGTGGTTATCTTGGAGGTGTGTTTGGGGTCGTTATCATGTTGGAATACTGCCCTGCGGCCCAGTCTCTGAAGGGAGGGGATCATGTTCTGCTTCAGTATGTCACAGTACATGTTGGCATTCATGGTTCCCTCAATGAATTGTAGCTCCTTAGTGCCAGCAGCACTCATGCAGCACCAGACCATGACACTCCCACCCCCATGCTTGACTGTAAGCAAGACACACTTGTCTTTGTACTCCTCACCTGGTTGCCGCCACACACAATTGACACCATCTAAACCAAATAAGTTTATCTTGGTCTCATCAGCCCACAGAACATGGTTCCAGTAATCCATGTCCTTAGTCTGCTTGTCTTCAGCAAACTGTTTGCGGGCTTTCTTGTGCATCATCTTTAGAAGAGGCTTCCTTCTGGGATGACAGCCATGCAGACCAATTTGATGCAGTGTGCAGTGTATGGTCTGAGCACTGACAGGCTGACCCCCCAACCCTTCAACCTCTGCAGCAATGCTGGCAGCACTCATACGTCTATTTCCCAAAGACAACCTCTGGATATGACACTGAGCACGTGGACTCAACTTCTTTGGTCGACCATGGCGAGTTCTGTTCTGAGTGGAAGCTGTCCTGTTAAACTGCTGTATGGTCTTGGCCACCGTGATGCAGCCCGGTTTCAGGGTCTTAGCAATCTTCTTATAGCCTAGGCCATCTTTATGTAGAGCAAAAATTATTTTTTTCAGATCCTCAGAGAGTTCCTTGCCATGAGGTGCCATGTTGAACTTCCAGTGACAAGTATGAGAAAGTGAGAGCGATAACACCAAATGTAACACACCTGCTCATCATTTACACCAGAGACCTTGTAACACTAATGAGTCACATGACATGGGGAGGGAAAATGGCTAATTGGGCCGAATTTGGACATTCTCAGTTAGGGGTGTACTCACTTTTGTTGCCAGCAGTTTAGACATTAATGGCTGTGTGTTGAGTTATTTTGAGGGGACAGCAAATTTACACTGTTATACAAGCTGTACACTCATTACTTTACATTGTAGCAAAGTGTCATTTCTTCAGTGTTGTCACATGAAAAGATATAATAAAATATTTACAAAAATGTGAGGGGTGTATTCACTTATGTGAGATACTGTAGGGGACTTCTGAAGGCAATTGGTTTTTCAAGAGATTTTAGTTAGGGGTATCAGAGTAAAGGGGGCTGAATACTAATGCACGCCACACTTTTCAGATATTATTTTGTAAAAAAAATTGGAAACCATGAATTATTTTCCTTCCACTTCACAATTATGTGCCACTTTGTGTTGGTCTATCACATAAAATCCCAATAAAATACATTTAGATTTTTGGTTGTAACATGACAACATGTGGAAAATTTCAAGGGGTATGAATACTTTTTCAAGGCACTGTAGTTCATCGCTAGTGCTACACAACCTATTGGTAACTAAATAGTAAAATGCAATATCTGAACTTCTAGCAGTTTGACCTTCTCAACAGTCTAACACTAAGTTAGGACTTTGTTAACTGAAAACATTGTTGATTTTTATCACTGGTCACAAGTGTAAACTATAAAGCTATGTTTCATCCAAGTTTTAATGTTTCATTGAAATTCAAATCAGTTTCTTAGAACATGCATAGCTGGATCTCAGTGCAGTCTTTATTAAATGACTAAATCCCAATCACATTGTCCATGAAATGTGATTTTCTCTGTGTTGATTATATTGAAATATTTTCAAAGAAAAAAATTCCTGACCTTTTCAAATCAAATTTAAGCATCACTTGGGGCAGAAGCACTATTTGAGGATGTTGGCATCAAAGTGTACTAAGCTGCATGAGTTCCAAAGACTTTTATTTGGCAGTAAATTAAACTGTGAATATTTATGCCATCTAATAAATTAACCACTTGGAAGATTTTACCCCCTTCAAGACCAGGCCATTTTTTGTAATACAGCACTGCAATACTTTAACTGAAAATTGCACGTCATGCAATGCTGTACCCAAATAAAATGTATGTCCTTTTATTACCACAAATAGAGCTTTCTTTTGGTGGTATTTGATCACCGCTGTTTTTTTTTATTTTTTGCACCATAAACAAAAATAGACCGACAATTATAAAAAAAAAAAAAAAAATAGATTTTTTACTTTCTGCTATAAAACAGACATGGTTTTTGTTGCAGTTAAGTAATACTTATGCCTTGTCCCTCCACCCTGTCTGTAACTTGACAGTGAAAAGAGAAACAGTAAACTGATGAGTTAATTTCTCTGTCACTCTGCTCTCTCTTCCTATCTGCATGATGTTCCCTTTTTGCGCATGAGCACTGCTGCACAACTGATTGTCTCTTTGTGCTGCTTTTCCCTCTCCCCAGAGTTGTGCTTTACAGTTGACTCCAAGAAGCTGATACCTGGTCAAATACAGGTACTTACTGCTTGCATTATTAATAAAAATACATTTAAAAATGTGTTAATAAACAAAAAACAGCTTAATGTGTGTCTATCAGAATTAACATGTGATAAGAATACTGTGGTTGATGTGTATTCAAAAAAATTGTGCTTTTTGTGGACATTTACTTTTTTTTCATTATGGACTACACAAACAATCATAATTAATGAATGCATAATTTATCCTTATCCAGATCTCCTCCAGCATCTTTCAGCCACTTCATGTCTGAATTTTCACTCACCAGCATTACGTCATTACCTTGGATCGAATTCTTGATGGTGACGACACTGGTTCCTGCTTGTACAATGTGTGTTGACACATTGGTCTCCACCATGAGCGCAATGCACAGGGTGACAACACAGGGGCATATTTGGGAGTGATTATCCAAATCAGGGCTGTAATTTGTCTGTTTTGCTCACTATATGCATAGTAGCAGTAGGAATGTCAATATCTGAAGTAGGTTGTGTTAAGCCTTGCTAGCTCCAAATACTGGTACATACTGTACTTTAGCTTGCAACCACAAATGGGACCAAGTGCCTTTTGGCCATGATTGGACTTTTTATTATAAGAACTAGAGCAGCAGCTGGGAACAATATAATTGAAGAAAGAACTAGAGCAGTGCAAATTATGTTCATATTGTACACAATTGTATGAAAACAGGGGTTTTGAAGGAACCTTTTGAAAACCATACACCTAGCTCTATGTAAGGGCTGTGAGTGGCGTCCTGGTGCAACACAGTACCATTGATGGGACCATATTGTACAGCAGACAATGAAAGTGGGACCTGGCTCTATAACAAACCAAGGAACAATGGGCAGAGTAGTGATGCTTTGAAATAAAAAGAAATGAGAAGGATTTGGGGACTTATTTCAGCTAGATATGTGCAGGACAGAAACATTTGTTTAGGATAGATTCATTATGTTACTAATTTTGTTTTTTTTTTAGAATTCATTTAGTTTGGTTTTGGAATTCATTTTGTTTAGGGGTTTTTGTTTTTAAATAACAAACATGTCATACTTATCTCCTCTGTGCAAGGGTTTTGCACAGAGTGGCCCTGATCCTCTTCTTCTGGGGTCCTCCTGCAGCCAGGGGCGTTGCTAGGGGGTGGCTATTGGGGCTATAGCCCCAAGTCTGGGGCCCATAGCCCCGAGTCTCTTAGCGGGTGGGTGCAGTTCTGCAATTAGCAGGTATGTCCCAGTCCAGAATGCGGAAGGCAGGGGCAGACTGAGCCGCTGTATCGCTGGCTCCGGCACCGCCCTCCCCTACACCTGACTCTACTCCTGGTTACTGGTTGCTAGAGTTGCCTAGTGTCTAGCAACCAGTGGCGTCACAGTCACGACTCCTTCCCCACCCAGCATTCAAAGCGGAGGATCTCTGGGGACCCTGATGTAAGTGGGGGGCTCTCTGGGGACCCTGATGTAAGGGGGATCCGCTCTCAGATATGTAACAAAATATATATTATATATATATATATATACACACACACACACACACACGTATAGTATATACACGTGTATGTCTACTCAAGCATATGACTTTCTTTCAGTGTTGCCAACCTCCTACAGCGTTTTTTTACTGGAAAACTGGAACATTTACTGACAGAGCACATTTTTTATTCATGACAAATTATCAGACCCTGATATTTATAGACAGTTGTAAAAATCACTGATTTTTTACAAACTGTCAGTAAATTTACTGGCGGTTGGCAACACTGCTTTCTTTACTTCGCTGCTATGGGCTCTAGCCCCAGATCTTTTGGAGACCTAGCAACGCCCCTGCCTGCAGCGCTCCTGGCTCCCTGGGGGCACTCGTGTGGGTGCGTTCTCAAGTCCCGCTGCTGTGTCCATTGATACAGACAGCAGGACTCAGCCCCTCCCCTCGGCTCCCATGTCACTGGATTTGATTGTCCAATGAGGACCCGAGCCAGCGGCTGGAGCTGCTGTGCTTGTCCCTGTCGCTGGAACGATCAGGTTCAGGTAAGTAAAAGGGGGGCTACTGCACTACAGAAGGTTTTTCACCTTAGTGCATAGAATGCATTAAGGTGAAAAACCTTGAGGGTTTACAATCCCTTTAAGGATTCTACAGTATAGAAAAGCTCCACAAAAACCTCCTGATAATTGTCAGTGCAATTGTTTTATTTTTGTAGCACCCTTGTACAGTATGTACATTTAGTTGGACTCCTGCTGTAGCCAGAGGAGCTAGGGTTAATTTGTTTAGAGGTAGGTTGGCAGAGCTCCAAGGGCTGAGTCTTTATTGCCTCCCCTTGGCTTCTAGAAGCTCCAGGAGAGTTCTACAACTTATAGGGCGAAGAGATAGAGATTTATAGAGTCTCCTCCAATCCCTGGGTGAGAAGGTGGAGAGATAGCCCATAAGTATTATGGAGCCTGGTCATGTGAAAACAGAGTCCAGGGTCCTGTGGCCTGGCAGGGGATCCCTGTGCTCAGGGGCTCTGCCTCCAGGCAGAAGGAGCCAGAAGGAAGAAGCCATAGAAGAAGAGAGAGAGGATGCAGTTGAGGAAGCCATTCACCCTTTCTGCCTCAGCTAGGCTTAGCTGAGTCACTCTGGGACTTGTCCAGCAGAAGGCCTGTTCAGCAGTCACCACATGAGCTACAGGACCTTTACAAGGGACTGAGTGAATATCTTGAATTCTACAACCCAGAGCCTATAGAGGAGAATTAGCCAGATGCAATACACAGCTAGCTATCTACAGAGGACAGCTTAGGCTAGAGCCATTCAAGCCATCATAGCTATCCTGCACCTCTGCTTGGGGATTCTAGTGAAGAGCCAGGTGCTTTGGTATTATTCTGAGGAGGGAGATTACCTGCAGTAAGAAGTTCGGAATTTTTTTTTGCCAGTTAAGCTAATCAGATTGTTTTACTGGACAAAGCCTTCTGTCCTTTTTTGTAAACCAGAGACAGTTGTTGCATGTCCTCCAATTCTATTATATTACCGTTCTGGGCATCCCATACCACCCTTTCCCCATCCAAGTTCCCCTAATAAACTAAAATCAAAACAAAACAAAGCCCTTGGACTGGTTTCTGTCTACAGAGTGTGTGCTTGCCTGGCTGTGCATGTAAAGGGGGACCCAAAAATTCAGCCGCCTTTAAGGGGGTAATTCTACATTTTATTGCCTGTGAATAAAATTTAATGTTTCGCTGTGGCTTTGAGCTTTGCTGTCTTTCCTATGCTTGGACTCAAGTGTCAGCCTAGGAGCGTGTTCTCTGCAAAAAATAACCAAATAGTGTTTATTTTTCTTAAAGTTTATCATTTTCACATGTTCCTCCTTGTCCTCACCTTCCCCTATTCCCTCTTCAACAGTCAAGCAGCAGCTGGGAATAATTATGTATTGAGAAACCAGTTGTGTGCGCACTTCTGAGCTGCTTGCTCCACACATGTGGTGATCTCTTGCTCCCTTAACCTATTCAATACTGGGCACTTTCACCCCCTTCATGCACAGGCCAATATTCAGCTTTCAGCGCTGTTGTTTGAATGACAATTGCACGGTCATGCAATGCTTTAACCAAACAAAATTTTTATAATTTTTTGAGACTGATAGAGCTTTCTTTTGGTGGTATTTAATTGCCACTGGATTTTTTCTTTTTTGTTAAATACACGAAAAATGACAACATTTAAAAAAAAAACACTTTTTTCTTAGTTTCTGTTATAAAATGTTGTAAATAAGTAATGTTTCTCTTTCAATGCTGTGCGCTGATCAGGCTGCACTGACAGGCAATGATGGGCTGCCACTGATGAGGCAGCACTGATCAGGAGGCACTAATATGCAGCACTGATGGATACTGATATGCAGCACCGATGGGCACTGATATGCAGCAATGATATGCAGCACTGATAGGAAGCACTGATGGGCACTGATAGGCATCACTGATAGGAAGCACTGATAAGCACTGGTTGGCAGCACTTATGGGCATTGATAGGTGGCACTGATAAGGAGACACTGACAGGCATCACTAATGGGCACTGAAGGACATCACTAATGGGCACTGACATGCATCACTGATGGACACTGAAGGGCAGCATTGAAGGGATTGCACTGATAATCAGGTCACTGATTATCACTGTAGATGTCCCCACTGAGGAATGCCTCTTATCATCTCTCCTCACCTCGTGAGCTGTCAGCAGTTATAGGCTCTTTATCATGATTGGTGATGTGCTGTGTCCGAGGGACACAGCGCACCACCAATCACCACGTTGCATGCCCCTGGGGGCGTGCACGAGTGGAACTTTCTGGAGGTCATCATATGACGTCTACTCAGAGTGGTAAAGCCACCACCCAGCCTGAAAATGTTTGTTCCTTGGCTGTTGTACAGATCTAATGGCTGGTATCAACTTACCAGCCATAGGGATTCTACACAGAGAAAGGAACTACTCACCTGTTTCCATGCAATCCCTCCCTTGTTTGGGAAGACAGGGAGCAATGCAGGGTGATGAAGATCACTCTGCCACTGTGTAATCTACTATTCCTGCTTCCTAGATCATTGTTTTGCTTGTTGGGCAAGTAAAGGATAATGACTCTCTGTCTAGTGAAATGTCTGGAGATGGAGAGGTGACACAAGATGCTGAATCACTGAATCTAGAAGAAGAATTGCTTAAACATGAACCATGTAGAACAAATGGTTGGCTGTAAAAAACCTGTTGGCAGGTAAAACATTTCTGTCTCCGCATGCCAAGGGTGACATCCTCGAGGGAGAAAAGGAGCAGGAGGAGTAGAGGAGGTAGTGAGCATTATTCAATTTCAGCTAATGTATTAGTTTAAAAAAAAATGTGAAAACATTGGCATTTTGGTACATTTTTTTTTCGAAATAATATATTAACACCTCTTAAAATTATATTAAAAGGGTAAGATCACTATTGTAATAAAATTCACTGTGCATTCAAGGGGCCCCAGTACTTTTAAAGCCTCTAGTTTTAACATTCAGAATTTAATTTAAGTGCCATACTTGCAGGCCCAGGGCTATTCTTCAGCAGGAATGCAGAGGAATGCAATTCCAGCTCTGAATGTATCTAATGGTAATATGTGCAGGGTGTACTGGAGGGTCCATTGATGCTGGCTGCTGGGGGATCTACAGTATTGTTGCTGGGGGGATCTATTCTTTCTGGGAGGGATCTACCGTTAAGGGGGGCCTATTGTTGCTGGCTGCTGGGGGATTTATTGTTGCTGATGGGTGCCTATTGTTCCTGGGGTACATTTGTTGTTGCTCTGGGGTATTTTGTTGCATGGGGTCTATTGTTCCTGTGGGGATCTATTGTTGATTCTGGGGGGGGGGGGCTACTGCTGCTGGCAACATGGAATTTTATTTTCCTGCTTCTTGTTAATATTAACAAATCTATACAAATTACTTGGCGCCACAAAATGATACTTGGTTCTGTTTCTTTTTCCAAAAGGGTCGGTACTAAGAAGTGGGTAGGAGGCGGAATCAAAGGACAGTGCTCTGAGGTGAGTAGGGGGTGGAATCAAAGGACAGTGCTCGGAGGTGGGTAGGGGGTGGAATGAAAGGACAGTGCTCAGAGTTGGATAGGGGGTGGAATCAAAGGACAGTGCTCGGAGGTGCATAGGGGGTGGAATGAAAGGACAGTGCTCGGAGGTGGATAGGGGGTGGAATGAAAGGACAGTGCTCGGAGTTGGATAGGGGGTGGAATGAAAGGACAGTGCTCGGAGGTGGATAGGAGGTGGAATCAAAGGACAGTGCTCAGAGGTGGGTAGGGGGTGGAATCAAAGGACAGTGCTCGGAGGTGGGTAGGAGGTGGAATCAAAGGACAGTGCTCAGAGGTGGGTAGGAGGTGGAATCAAAGGACAGTGCTCGAAAGTCGGTAGGGGGTGGAATCAAAGGACAGTGCTCAGAGGTGGGTAGGGGGTGGAATAAAAGGACAGTTCTCAGAGGTGGATAGGAGGTGGAATCAAAGGACAGTGCTTGGAGGTGAGTAGGGGGTGGAATCAAAGCACGGTGCTCAGAGGTGGGTAAGGGGTGGAATCAAAGGACAGTGCTCGGGGGTGGGTAGGGAGTGGAATCAAAGGACAGTGCTCAGAGGTGGGTAAGGGGTGGAATCAAAGGACAGTGCTTGGAGGTGGGTAGGGAGTGGAATCAAAGGACATTGCTCGGAGGTGGGTAGGGGGTGGATACAAGGAGTGACTTTGAAGAGGGGAGTACCTGCACTTATTCGCTGAGAAAAAAAAAACCTGTGCAGGCTTATTGCAGTTTACCCACAGCCTGGCTGAAAAATTATTAATGGGGGAGATTTGTGATGCTCCACCTGTGATCTGGGATGCCCCATACGTTGAATGTACTCTTGGCATCATTGAAATGAGCGCTCTCCCTCTTTCAAGACCTGAACATGCGCAGTGCTCCCCCTGCCACAGCAGCTGATGAGACAGGGAAGGGAGAGTGCATTGTGCATGCGTGAGATTTGAAAGTGATGCTGAGAGCACGCCCAACATATGGGGCATTACAAATCACAGGAAGGACATCATGGATCTGCACCATTAGTATTCTTTGAATCAGGCTGTTAGTAAACTGCAATGGGCCTATAATGTAAAGTACTAGGGTCCCTTGACTCCATAGTGCATAGTGAATGTTATTACAAATGTGAGCATGGCCTTACCTCAACACCATGCTTATCTCCTCCATTATCTCCAACTTTCTCTTCTGCCATCAGCAGAGCCTGTTTACTGTGTAATCTTTATCTGTGCAGCTTGCTTTGACCAGTGACAAACAATCTCTGGCCTGGGTGAATCTCAGAGATGAATGTTTAATGATATAAAGAGATCAGATGTCGAGGGAACTCTGTACTGTTACCTTCCTGTGCTCAGCACTTTTCCCTGCAAAATAGACCCATGTCAGCAAAACTAAGCTGCAGATAGCCAAACAGTAACAAGCCATTAAACCTGGGATCTCAACTGGACGCCAAGCAGCTAAGTGCAACTAATGTCTTTCGAATGAGCCTCGTTACTTTGTATTACTCCAGATTGGCATCACATCTATAAATAAATGTGTTTATGTGTGTATGGCTGTAAGGACATATGTGCAATAAAGACATCACATGCTGACAAATAGAACTTTAAAGGGTCAGTCTACCCAAAGGTGTAATTCTAGCTGTAGTAGCCTTGAGGGATGAGTCAGCTTTTGGCTGTCTGTATGTCTTGGATGCTGCAACAGTGAGCTCTCCCTTCCATGATTCCCAACTCTGTTTCTGTCCGTTTGGGGGACTTGCTACTAGTGGTGCGCCGAATGGAAATTTTGGTGCCGAAACAGAAACCGTAAATGCACTTTGGTTCTGTCCTAGACCAATCCTATTCCATTTATTCATAAACGACTTGGAGGACGGGGTGAACAGCTCAATCTCAATATTTGCGGATGATACCAAGCTAAGCAGAGCAATAAACTCTCCACAGGATGTGGAAACCTTGCAAGAAGATCTGAATAAATGAATGGGGTGGGCAGACAAGTGGCAGATTAGATTTAATGTAGAAAAATGTAAGATAAAGCATTTAGGTGCCAAGAACAAGAAAGCAAACTGCTCACTAGGGGGAGAGCCTCTGGGGGAATCTAGGATGGAAAAAGACCTAGGGGTCCTAGTGGAGAACAGGCTCAGCAACGGCATGCAATGCCAAGCTGCTGCAAGCAAAGCTAACAAAGAGTTGGCATGCATCAGGAAAGGGATCAACTCCAGGGATAAATCAATAATTCTCCCACTATACAAGTCTCTGGTGAGGCCGCACCTGGAGTATGCTGTCCAGTTCTGGGCACCAGTCCTCAGGAAGGATGTCCTGGTATTGGAAAGGGTACAGAGAAGGGCCACAAAGTTTATTAAGGGAAATAAAAGGAAAGATTACAAGCACTGAATTTATTCTCTCTGGAGAAGAGACACTTGAGAGGGGATATGATTTCAATGTACAAATACTGTACTGGTGACCCCACAGTAGGTACAAAACTATTCCATGCAAGGGAGCACACAAAGACACGCGGCTATTCACTAAAAATAAAAGAAAGGCGGTTTAACATTAAAAAGCATAGAGGGTTCTTTACGGTAAGAGCAGTGAGGATGTGGAATTCTCTTCCACAAGCAGTAGTCTCTGCTGGGAGTCTAGATAATTTCAAAAAACTATTAGATACACACCTAAGGAACCACAACCTTGAGGGGTATACAATTTAATACTAATATTAAAAACACACACATAGGTTGGACTTGATGGACTTGTGTCTTTTTTCAACCTCGTTTACTATGTAACTATGTAACTTGGCCGAAAGCCAAAAACCGAAACCAAAAATGACAGTTTTTAAAAAATATTTATATTTTTATATACAATTGTTATATGCAGCCTACCTGTGCCTGGGCATTGATAGGCAGCACTGATGGGCACTGATACGTGGCACTGATTGGAAGCACTGATAGGTGGAACTGATTGCCACTGATAGGTGGCATTGGTTAGCACTGATAGGTGGCATTGGTTGGCACTTATAGGTGGCACTGATTGGAAGCACTGATTGGCACTGATTGGGAGCACTGACTGGCACTGATAGTCAGCACTGGTGGGCACTGATAGGCAGCACCGATGAGCACTGATAGGTGGCATTGGTTGGCACTGATGAGGTGACACTGATTGGCACTGACAATTGGCACTGACAGGAAATGAGGTGGCACTGACAGGTGCCATAGTTGGTCACTATAGAAGGGGTGAGTGTACATCCATGTGGGGCACACAGAGTCTGAGCACTGTTGGAGCACCTTTATGCCTATGAACTGAGCACGAGCACTTTAAATTCCACCACTTGGGACTGTTTACTTATTTATTAATTTTAAGTGGTTACTTTAAAGTGTTTACAACAGGGACTTGCAGCTATTTAACAACCTAGCGTGGTGTTTTTAACCCTAATTCATCGTATTGCTGTTAGTAAGTTTGTCACTGCAGCTGGTTGTCTTATTAGGAGGAACAACAATTGTATCCTAGGCGCTGAAGTTGTTCATAATTTAATTCAGCATTTTTTTGTAGCCAATGGCCCCCTTAGGGGTGGCTGGTAGATGTGGTTCACCTGTCACTTTACCCTCAATCACACATTTTTCCTTGCATCCGGAGTTACTGAACAGGCCGGTACTTTGTTTTTGTTGTTTTATTGAGTGAATAAACTTGGATAGGGTAGGGACGACTGTGGGATGCCCAAAGATACAGGACCATGCTATATACACCTCCGTATATACACTCCTTCCTCCAGCACTGACATTTGCTGACCGTTACACTCCTTCACTTCTCTCCTGCATGACACTTGCTTCTTCACTGTTAGGCCTGAAGGGAAATGTATCAAACCTCCTTTTCATCTAACTAGCACATGGTGAAGCCTGCACTTATAGGCAAGGGCCACGGACCTTCAGAGTGTAGGACCACGGGCCCTCAAAGTGTAGCAAATGTGCTAGCCGGGTCCTGATGGACTACTGCTCCCAGCCCATCCTCTTCCAGGCCACTCCTCCTACCTCACTGCCCAATGACTCTGCTCCCCTGACTGGCTCCTCCACCTTCCACAGATTGTCCACTGTCTCCTCCCAGCCTGCTCCAGTCCTCTTCTCCAGCTCCCAGGGTCTGTCACTCACTGACTCCGGTGGATCCTTTAAAGAGCCTTACCTGTAGCCTCTCTGTTGCTTTCCTGCTCCCTTGTGCTGCTCCAGGATCGCTCCCCTCCAGGCTGCACCTGATCCACCAGGCCTCAAGGTCACCCCCCCAGACTGGGGGCTCCACGGTGAGGCCCCAGCAACCCCTGCTACATCTCCACTCTTCCACTCGACACTCTCCTCCCCCAGCTGGGCAGACCACACCTGGATTTGCCCCCCGCCAATCCAGGTTGGGAATTGGTCAAGGCTCCTTAACATACTTCAGAAAGTCCCACCTCCTCTTCCATCCCCTTTTTCCAGAACCTTCTGGACCTAAAGAGGAGGAGTAACCAAGGGGTGTTCCTTGCTGCAGTCTCCAGCTCTTCCTGGGCCACTCCCCTAGCCCAAATCAAAACATTCAGGCCTGCACAACAGTCAGGCCTGACTAAATTTGCCTCTCCTAGCAAAAATTCTATCAAAAAGCACCTATTCACTATGGGGGCGCTACATTTTTTTAAATGCTGTGATTCCTGGAGTTTAATTTTAACAGAGAAAGAAATAGATGACTTCAGAGAGAGAGAGAGAGATACTGTATGTAGGCACCCATTAAACCTGCCTTTAAATGAACATGAACTTTGCTTAAACCCCCCTCGGGTGGTCCGAGTGAAAAAACCCCCACCCCCCCTTGGACTGCCGGTGATCAGGCACCTATATGAGGTTGGTGGGCTGTGGTGTCATTTCCTCCTCTCCTCAGATGGGGGCAGCGGCTCCGGTGTCCACTCCTCCCACGACCTCTTCCTATTGTGTCTCCTCTCTGTTCCTCCAAAGCACTAGGAATTCCATAGGATCACCTGATGCTTTGGACAATCGGGAAACAGGTCTCACGACCTGCCCCCTGATTGGCGGGGAGGAACTTTAGTGCGAAAATAGCGAAAATGAATTTGCTACCGTCACACAACTGATCTGCGCCCACTCTTTTTTGAAGACTATTAGAGCCTCTGGCTCTAATCACGTGCTTCAAAAAAGCACTTTCCCTCCATTGGAATCTATAGTCCGGCACCCTGATATGTAGATCAGGGGGCGGGGCCCATGCGCCCTCTATGGACGAGCCACCACTGTGTAGGCCTCTTCTGAAAATGCTAGTTGCCTTGCTCAGGCTTCTGCATACCTCATCATCATGACAGAATTTCTCACCTAGCTCTACTTCTAAACAATGTATCAGTGGCGGCTGGTGCTCAATATCTTGGGGGGGGGTGGCTTCAAACCAACGCCAACCCCCCCACCCCAGCGTGGGAGATGGGTGTGAATTAAGCGATTTCCCCCCCTGCGGGAGACATATGGGAATGTGGAAATCCCCCCCCCCCCGTACGTGGGAGACGAGAATGCGGCGATCCCCCTGCAGGAGACAGACGGGAATGTGGATCAGAGGCCTCCTTACCTTAAGAAGGAGGCAGATCAGGCAGACTTGGATCTGGGCTGCACTCTGGGGCCATCGCTTCTCCTCCAGGCTGAACAGGAAGTGGTTCCTGACTGAGACCCAATTGGCCGGGAGTCCTGGCTGGAAAGAGAGTCAGGAAGACAATAGTGAATATTAATTTGCTATTGTCACACAAGTGGGTGGGCTCGGGGCACAGTGCTCTGCACCCCGAGCCCATCATGTGCTTCAAAAAAAAAAAAACATTGAAATCCATGCATCCGGTGCCCTGCATGTAGATTAGGGGGCTGGACACATGGATAGGGGGGTCAGCGCCCGTGCGCCCCCTATGGACGGGCCGCCACTGCAATGTATACAAGCTTTAAGAAATGGCCAATTGTAATATCTCTTAGAAACAAGTAGGGATCAACATTTGTAACCTCTGTGCAGTACTGTATATACTGTACAGTACTCTTTAAACTTTGGAATTTAACTTCAATGCATTTTAAATAGTATGCTAAAATAGGCACACATGATTAACGTTCTATGCTGCTGAAGAAAGACACCATTGTATCATCAAAGGAATTTAAAAAAAAAATAATACTAATAATAATTAACTTTCATGTCAGCAGGGAGACCAAAATCTCAGCCTCTTTCGCTGGGGAATTAATTTGTTTAGCGTTAACAGATTTTATTCTCTTTTGCTAGCAGCATGTATGTGAGGTGTTAAAGTACAAGTCTGAGCTTGATGGCAGCATGGGGTGTGATATATGTGTTTGCATACATTTTCATCTGTTTAACACAAATACGACACTGATTATATATGGAGCTTGCTGCAGACGCTGGTTCCACCGCATTGGTAAATATGTGTAAAATAATTAGCTGTGTTTCACAGTACACTGGCTGAGCAATTCCACCCTGGCACTTTGTGAGTCTGAGCAGCGGTAAGATTAGTATGTTATTAGTGGTGATGAAAATATGAGAAATAAAGTAGGACTCTTGCTATGGAAGGAATACTTTTCAGGCATTGAGTTACGAAAAGGCTGAACTCCAGGCAGACATATAATGGTACCATCTAAGCTATTTACAGTATCTCTCAAAAGTGAGTACACTCCTCACATTTTTGTAAATATTTTATTTTATCTTTTCATGTGACAACACTGCAGAAATTACACTTTGCTACAATATAAAGTAGTGAGTGTACAGCTTGTATAACAGTGTCAATTTGCTGTCCCCCCAAAATAACTCAACACACAGCCATTAATGTCTAAACCACAGTGCCACCACTAACCTTTGATCCAGAGCATTAGGTCTCCAACAATTTGCAATACCAATTATGATTTTAGAATAACCACCTGTGACACACGCTGTCACCACAGACAGGAATATTCAGATGAGTTATCTTAACCACTTAAGGACCGGAAGGATTTCCAGCTTTATGACCGGAGCCCTTTTTGCGATTCGGAGCTGCATCGCTTTAACTGACAATTGCGCGGTCGTGCGGCGTTGTACCCAAACGAAATTTGCGTCCTTTTTTTCCCACAAACAGAGCTTTCTTTTGGTGGTATTTGATCACCGCTGCGTCATTTCTGATCGCCGCTATAAACAAAAGAAGAGCGACAATTTTGCAAAAAGACCCAAATTTCTTACTTTTTGCTAAAATACAAATCCAAAAAAAATATATAAAAAAACATTTTTTTTCACCGTTTTTGGCCGATTTATATTCTTCATCATATTTGCGATAAAAAAAATCGCAATCGGCGTTTATTGATTGGTTTGCGCAAAAGTGGTCGCGTTTACGGATGATGAGAATTCATTTTTGGGGTTTTTATTTTTTTTTTACTAATAATGGCGGTGATCTGCGATTTTTAGCGGTACTGCGATATTTCAGCGGACATGTCGGAACATTTTGACACTTTTTTGGGACCATTGGCATTTATACAGCGATCAGTGCTATAAAAATGCACTGATTACTGTGTAAATGCCATTGGCAGTGAAGGGGTTAACCTGCAGGGGGCGCTCTAAGGGTTAACTATGTTCCCTGGGTGTGTTCTAACTGTGGGGGGACTGCCCTAGCTGGGGAAGGGAAGTGGTCACAGCCTTCACGTACAGGAAGGCTGTGATCACAGCCCTTCCCCCTCACACAGAGCGGAGGTCCGTGTCTACTTACACGGACCTCCGCTCCTTCACTCCGGGGGGGCATCGCGGGTGGCCGGCGGCAATCGAAGCCGCCGCACCCGCTCCCTGGCCCCCCCCGGACACAGTGAGCGATCTGGCGGCCGCCGTCGTATGACGGCGTTTCGCCTTACAGAGCCACTTTGCCGCCGTCAGATGCCGATCGGCAGTCGGCAAGTGGTTAAACAGCAGCGCTCTTCAAAGGAACAGATTTGTGATAGCTTGCATTAAGAGCTTTAGGGACAAGGTTAACACTTTTCAGAATAAGTTTAAATAATGAAAAGGTCACGTTGGGGGCAGTAAAATATTTACAGAAAAATGATGTTACTAAGCAATAAGAGACATAATATACAGCAGCAAAGAAAGGGAAACAGAAGTGAAGGGGAAAGTTACTTGCTTTTAAATGTCCGTGATCAATCAGAGATTCGATGATGAGTCCATGGGTTCTCGAATGTTCGTTCTTTGATGGTAAGGTGAGAACTGAGGACTGTCCTGTCTATTCCCTTTTTCTCTGGAAGTAAAGGGGTGGGGCCATAGGCCCCTGACCACTCACATGGGTAAGGAGGGCCCGTGGGCTGTCCAGGGTGGACCGTGGAATAACAATCTTCCTTAATATGCAATTTCTGTACTGATATTCATATTTGCCAATATGTACAAGGTGCTTTCCTGAAACTGATCAATTATAGTCCAGTATGAATTTTGCATTCCAACAAGTCTAAATATGACAGCCTTGTCCCTTTCTGTGACCTGGGAAAAGGATAAACTATCCGTGGGTTCTCTTACAAAGTGAATACATCGATGTTTGCGTTTTTTTTTAATCGGTATGCCTTCCTGCATACAGATATACACGTATTATTAATATGTCATGCTCCTATCTGGAGATATGAACTGTGGGTATATTTCTTTAAGTTTTAGGCATGAGGTAGGGGTCGCTGGGAGGTCACAAGCTCTGTGTCCCTGTTTACGACCCTCGTAAATTCTGAGCCCCTTTGATGCCATGCTCGGTAGGTTTTATAGGCGGCCTAGCAGAACAGACATCCTGGCTCATGTAGTTAAGATAACAATTTCTTTAAAGTGGCGTTTTGGAATTCCACACGGAACAGGGAGGAGGGGGTGTGTGAGGTATTCTGCACTGGGTGTTTGTAGGGTAAAACTGTCACGATGTCGTCTGAACAAAACGGTGCTAGTTTTGTGTATGTCTCACACGTGATATCATCACAACACCCCTAAGTCAAAATGTCCAAATTGAGCCCAAAGTGTCAATATTTTGTGTGGCCACAATTATTTTCCAACACTGCTTTAACCCTCTTGGGCATGGAGTTCACCAGAGCTTCACAGGTTGCCAGTGGAGTCCTCTTCCACTCCTCCATGACGACATCATGGAGCTGGTGAATGTTAGAGACCTTGCACTCCTCCACCTTCCATTTGAGGATGTCCCAGAAATGCTCAATAAGGTTTAGGTCTAGAGACATGCTTGGCCCATCCATCACCTTTACCCTCAGCTTCTTTAGCAAGGCAGTGGTCGTCTTGGAGGTGTGTTTAGGGTCATTATCATGTTGGAATACTGCCCTGCGGCCCAGTCTATGATCATGCTCTGCTTCAGTATGTCACAGTACATGTTGGCATTCATGGTTCCCTCTATGAACTGTAGCTCCCCAGTGCTGGCAGCACTCATGCAGCCCAGACCATGACACTCCCACCCCCATGCTTGACTGTAGGCAAGACAGACTTGTCTTTGTACTCCTCACCTGGTTGCCGCCACGCATGCTTGACACATTCTGAACCAAATAAGTTGATCTTGGTCTCATCAGACAACAGGACATGATTCCAGTGATTAATGTCCTTAGTCTGCTTGTCTTCAGCAAACTGTTTGCGGGCTTTCTTGTGCATCATCTTTAGAAGAGGCTTCCTTCTGGGACAACAGCCATGTAGACTAATTTGATGCAGTGTGTGGCGTATGGTCTGAGCACTGACAGGCTGACCCACCACTCCTTCAACCTTGCAGCAATGCTGGCAGTGCTCATACATCTATTTCCCGAAGGCAACCTCTGGATATGACGCTGAACACGTGCACTCAACTTCTTTGGTCGACCATAGCGAATGATTCTTGTCCTATTAAACTGCTGTATGATCTTGGCCACCGTGCTGCAGCTCAGTTTCAGGGTCTTGGCAATTTTCTTGTAGCCTAGGCCATCTTTATGTAGAGCAACAATTCTTTTTTTCAGATCATCAGACAGTTCTTTGCCATGAGGTGCCATGTTGAACTTCCAGTGACCAGTGTGAGAGAGTGAGAGCGATAACACCAAATTTAACACACCTGCTCCCCATTCACACCTGAGACCTGTAACATTAACAATTTATATGACACCAGGGAGGGAAAATGGCTAATTGGGTTCAATTTGGACATTTTCACTTGGGGTGTACTCACTTTTGTTGCAAGTGGTTTTAACTGCTTACTGACCGGGCCATAGCAGAATGACGGCTATAGCGTGGTCAGATAATTCTAGGAGGGCGTACTATGACGTCCTCCCATAATTGCACTCCCATACACCCCCTGGGGCGCGCATACAGGGCTGTCCATGCCAGTCAGGTTCACGGATCGTGGTAAAGGGCCAATGACAGCGGCCCTTTACCATGTGATCGCTCCGTCCAATCAATGTAAACAAACCGGCATCAGGTCTGTTTCTCTCCGCTTCTCACACTGATCGTGTGAGCAGAGGAGGGAGAAGCTGCAGCCTGAGGCTGCTTTAGGTATTTTTCTTATAGTGCCAGTGCCCCAATCCATGCCATAGCAGTTAAAGCGTTTGTTAACCCCAAAAAAAAAAGATGCTGCTCCTGTCTCTTTAATGTGCAATTAGCAGCATGGTGCTTTTGCTTTTTAAATGATTTAAATGATCCCTCTGTATCCCCTAAAATATCTGTTTGATAATGCCAGGTCATGACCTCCTCCCTGAGTCTTGACTCCCCTTGTATATAGCTTATCCTGAGAGCTCGTAGTCTATGCAGGCATGTCACTCCCAGCTCTCCTATCTCATGTGTGCCTGTCTTCAACTCCCCCCTCCTCCCCCTCCCTCTTCCTCTCGTAGCTTCTCCTCTCTGCTCTCATAACTAACTCTAAAAGCTCCTATCCCTCTGTATTAGAAGAAGAAGTTCACCCGGTGTTCTTTATATATCAGAAATATTCTTATCTATATAGATAACACAGCATGGCTCTGTCTCTCCAGCTGATGTCAGCAGCAGTGCTCAGCCCCACCCTCAGGAATTCTGAGCTGAGAAAGAAAAGCACAAAAATGACAGCTGATCCTAGTAAGAAGGTGTGTTATCTATACAGAGAAGTATATATATGTTATAACACAGACACAGGGCAACTTCTTGTTATAATACAGAACAGATGTGTGAAGTGGCTTAACAAACACTTTAATATGACAATTTTGTGAAAAAAAATCTTCATTTTGCAAAGAATCGTGGGAAAAAATGACAACGTGAAAAAACTCACCATGCCTCTTACCAAACACCTTGGAATTTCTACTTTCCAAAAATGGGTCATTTGGGAGGTATTTGTACTTTCCTGGCATGTTAGTGTCTCAAGAAATGAGATAGGCCGTCAGTACATCAGGTGTGATCAATTTTCAATGATTGGCACCATAGCTTGTAGACTCTATAACTTTCACAGAGAATAAATAATATGCACTAATTTGGGTTATTTCTACCAAAGATATGTAGAAGCATAAATTTTGGCCAACAGAAATGCAGAAAAATGCATTTAAAACCTCAGCTGTGATTAAATACCCAGCAGTGTCCCAATCCATTCCATGTCAGTGCCCAGCAGTGCCATATCAGTGTCCCATCCATGCCATATCAGTTCCCCATCCATGCCATATCAGTGCCCAGCAGCGTCATATCAGTGGCACATCTTTGCCCCATCAGTACTCTACAGTGCCATTTCATGTGTAATTTATGTCCATAGAACACCTGATGGTGCTCCCTGCATGTTGGGCCTCTGTATGTGGACAGGCTGAGAAAAAGTCTCACACATGTGGTATCGCCATACTCAGGAGCAGTAGCAGAATGCATTTCGGGGTGTAATTTTGCGGCATGCATATGCTATGTGGGAGAAATAATCCGTTAATATGACAATTTTGTGAAAAAAAATCTTCATTTTTCAAAGAATTGTGGGAAAAAAATACAACGTGAAAAAACTTACTAAATACCTTGGAATGTCTACTTTCCAAAAAGGAGTCATTTAGGGGGTATTTGTACTGTTCTGGCTTGTTAGGGTCCTTTCACACTAGCGGAGTCCGTTTTGAAGGACTCCGCTGCTCAGCGGAGATCGGTCCTTTGATCCCCTGAGCAGGTGGATGACAGCTCCATCTATGCTCACTATGCAGAGACGGACCTGTCAGAGCCCCCACTCTCCTTTATGGGGATCGGATGAAAACAGATCCGCTTGTCAGTTTTAATCCCATCTGATCCCTATTTTCCATCTGTCTGGATTTAGCAGATCGGAGCAGATCGGATGTCAGCGGTAGGGTTGACACATCATCCCTTTAAAACCAAACACATATTAATTACAAAGGTTCTGTGGCTGATTAAGGTGGTAATTAAACTCACTTGGTGCCTTATCTTCATTAAATTAGCCCCAGGATCTGTGTGATTCATATGTGTTCAGGGATGAAGTGGCAATCCTAGTCAGTGGACATGTCACCACTGACATCCGTCGCTCCATAGAGGTTAACGGAGCGCCCGTTCGGGTCCGCCTGAAAAACTGACAGGCGGACCTGAACGGTCCATACGTGTGAAAGGGGCCTTAGTGTCTCAAGAAATGAGATAGGCCTTCAGGTACAGTACATCAGGTGTGATCAATTTTCAGTGATTGACACCTTAGCTTGTAGACTATAACTTTCACAAAGACCAAATAATATATAATTATTTGGGTTATTTTTACCAAAGATATGTAGCAGTATAAATTTTGGCAAAAATTTATGAAGAAAAATGCATTTTTTTTTTTTTTACACATTTTTATTTTATTTATAGTGCAAAAAATAAAAATCCCAGTGGTGATTAAATACCACCAAAAGAAAGCTCTATTTGTGTGAAAAAAGGACAACATTTTCATATGGGTACAGTGTTGCATGACTGGGTAATTGTCATTCAAAATGTGAGAGCCCTGAAAGCTGAACATTGGTCTGGTTAGGAAGAGGGTTTAAGTGTCCTGTGGGCAAGTGTTAATGGCTGTGTGTTGAGTTATTTTGAGGGGACAATATTTTCACTGTTATACAAGCTGTACACTCACTACTTTACATTGTATTAAAGTGTCATTTCTTCAGTGTTGTCACATGAAAAAGATAAAATATTTACAAAAATGTTAGGGGTGTACTCACTTTTGTGAGATACTGTATTTATTCATTAAAAATCATTATGCTTTTTCTTTACCCTTCGCTATCTTAAAAACTAGAACTGCACTACCTCCATGGGAGTTTTCTCCCTCTCTTATCTGTTTGCTTGCTTTCCCCCTTATTTTTTCAGGCTGATTTATCGTTTGTTTTTTTGGTTTTTTTTTGGCAAATGACCCTTTCAATATATACCCACCTCTATCTCCCCTCAATTTCTCTTTCTTTCACCTTCTCTCTCTCCTCTCTACCAGTTGCGGCCCCCTAATCCATACGCCCGGCCCCTAATCTACATGCAGGGCGCTGGACGCACCGACTCCAATGGGTTTTTTTTTTTAGAAGCACAAGATTAGAGCCTGAGGCTATTGGCTGTTGTCTTCCTGATTCTCCTCCCAGCCAATCAGGAAGCGGGTCCTGAGACCCGATTGGCCTAGAGGAAAAGCAACCATAATTGAAGCCAAATAGGAGACACAGTGGGAAGCCGCCGAGGAGGAGACGCAGGGGGAAGCTGAAGCTGCCTGTGACCTAGATGGGGTAAGTGCAGGGATGGTGGGCGGACGGATGGACGGATAGGCGAGCAACGAGTGGTTGTGTGTTGTATTGTCGAGCGACGGGGGGGGGGGGGGGTTTGAATGACCGACCAACTGACCGAAGGGGGGGGGGTGGTGGCTATAAAGATGGACCGCCCAAACGGGGGGCGTGCGTTTTGTTTGCTACCCCCTCAAAAAATGGAGCTGGAGCACCAGCTGCCACTGCTCTTTCCCATTACAGTCCTCTATACTGCTCCTCCTCCGCAGGGCTGAAATCACATTCCTTTACAACACAGCCAGTCAGCCACGATCTGCAAAGGGTGTATCCCCCTACTGCAACTACACTGCCATTTCAGCCAGGGAATTTCCCCGGTCAGAATGGCAACATAAAAGCCAGATAAACCCTGTGAAGGCTGACAGACTGTGTGTAAAGGAATGTGATTTCAGCCCTGTGTAGTGTAGGGGTGAGGAGCTGTATACAGTGCTGGGATGGGAAAGGAGCTCTGCCAAGTGACCTGCCAGGGGTCCCTGTCCTCTGATTCTCCAGCGGTGATCCCTGTCCTCTGATGTAAAGAGGAACCTCTGGGAACTCAAAACTCTTAAGCCACTTTGAGCATCTTGGCATGCTGTGGTGTATCTGCACGCACAGTGGAAGTGGTGGGTGGTAGTGAGGGGGCTCAGGTCAACTTTGCATTGGGGCCCACAAGCTTCAAGCTACACCTCTGCTCACAAGCATCTCTTTTTGATTCTTGCTTGCAAATCTTATAATTGTTATGACTGGATGCCCGATTACCCTCCTATATACGCATGTACTTGATGGTCTTTTGCCTGTTTTCATGTCTTATGTTCAAACTAATAAACCTCTTAAACAAGGGGAAAAAAATCATTATGCGCCCCTTTATACCATTTCCAGGTGTAACTTTACATCATGGGCCTCCAAATTACAGCCCGTGGGCCACATTCAGCCTGCTGCAAGATTTTATTCTGCCAGCAGGTAGGGTCAGTGGCATGTCCTCAACATACACTGATTGAGGACTAAGGCCAGCAGAGGTTGCCTATGGTCTCTGCTTCTGATGTAAGGGGGACTCTGATGGGGGGCCTGATGTAAGGGGGGACTCTGATGCGCACTATGATGCAATGGGAGACTCATAAGTTAGGGGGGACTCAGATGGGGACCCTGATATAAGTGGGCACTCTGGTGGGACTCCGTTGGGGACTCTAATGGAAACCATGATGTTAGGGGGGACTCTGATGGGGATCCTGATGTAAGGAGTGACTCTGATGGGGACCCTGACTTAAGGAGGACTCTGATGGGGACCATGATGTATGCTGGGACTCTGATGGGGATATTTTTCCGAGATGTACAATGTGGCTCTCATACTGAAAAGTTGGGAGACCCCTTACATCATAACATGCAGCGTACCATGCCATAAGATACTTGGTGTTAAAGAGGAACCAAACTTTGTCCATAAAAAGGTAGTCACACCTCAAAGGACTATTTACCAGTATTGTCTGTGGTCCCCCTGTAACTGAACTTTTTCTCCATTACTGAACAGCCATGCTTTGTTCTTCACTGTGTCTTTGTGTGAAGGCAACCATCTTGGTAGAGGCTGGGCTTTATTTCTGCATGGGAGAGTCTCCAACATGAACAATAGTGAGCAGAACAGTAATCTCTTGAAACTAACAGACAGAGGCATCAATGCCATAATCTCACACTGCTTGTATACATCTATAAGACTGTATGCACTATACAATTTTATTGAACAAGTAAAACAAGTAATATAATCACAAATGTATGCTCATAATAAGCATGTCATAAAATACAGATGAGACTGCTTCCAGACCCACACTGGGGAGATGGGAAGACCTTTCACATATGACATGAGAAAAACTTTCAGCATCCAATGTGCCTTATGTGTTTCGAGGGGCAAGTCCTCTTCATCAGAGCCTAACATACAGTATGAATGACTAAAAACATAAACTAGAATGACAAGTCCCACCAATTTTTCAAATTACTTGATTATACTCTGTGGGAGATTAGCTCATGGGGATCAGCTTTCCTGAGGAAAATAGTCAGCGTGCAGGCAACTTTCTTAAAATCTGGTGGCTTGCCAGGTTTATTGGTAAATAAGGTTTGCAGGTAAAACAAAACATAAAAATAAGTCCTTGCCGTCCAGTGCTAAACTAGACAGTATAGTTTGCTCACTATACGGTGTGGGGCTGACCCCCGACACCCACAAAGCATCAGCAAAAATGCAAACCTTGTCTTTTAAAGTCTCAACAGACACAGAGCTCCCTCAGATCTCTCTCTGAGGTTTAGGCCAGAGCTCAAGTGAGATTTCTTCCTGATTATTTAAGTCCACCTGCTGGTGGACTCCAGTGGACCACAAACTCTGGACTGGAACCAGACCTGCCATGGTGGCTGGTAAATTCCGGACCGGACTCCGCTTAATCCAGTCCACAAAAACACATACGTGGCACCAGGTAGCGTCCGTCCACCACTTCGCGTCACATATTGTCACATATCCTCCCCCTCTGCTCAAGCCCCTGCCATGGGCGTCCAGATAACTTTTTTCAGGGGGGGGGGGGGCATCATTTAAGGCCACCCATGTTTCGCCCCTTTTCTACAACATCATTATCACAATCAGAGACTGCAGGCATAGTACAGGAGATGGACAGAGACTGCGGATATAGTACAGATACACCCAGATACATTACATCCCACATACACAAAGATTACACCCAGATACATTACACCCCTCATACACACAGATTACACACAGATACATTACACCCCTCATAGACACAGATTACACACAGATACATTACACCCCTCATAGACACAGATTACACACAGATACATTACACCCCTCATACACACAGATTACACACAGATACATTACACCCCTCATACACACAGATTACACACAGATACATTACACCCCTCATAGACACAGATTACACACAGATACATTACACCCCTCATAGACACAGATTACACACAGATACATTACACCCCTCATAGACACAGATTACCCACAGATACATTACACCCCTCATACACACAGATTACACACAGATACATTACACCCCTCATACACACAGATTACACACAGATACATTACACCCCTCATAGACACAGATTACACACAGATACATTACACCCCTCATAGACACAGATTACACACAGATACATTACACCCCTCATACACACAGATTACACATTACACCCCTCATAGACACAGATTACACACAGATACATTACACCCCTCATACACACAGATTACACACAGATACATTACACCCCTCATACACACAGATTACACACAGATACATTACACCCCTCATAGACACAGATTACACACAGATACATTACACCCCTCATAGACACAGATTACACACAGATACATTACACCCCTCATACACACAGATTACACATTACAACCCTCATACACACACAATCATTAGTATGGAGAACTCCCCTCCAATCAATTTCTATATTGCAAACTTCAGATGGCATTAGAGAGAATTAAATGGATTATTAACCCCAGAAAAGGCAGAAGGAAGGCTCCAACAACAGCTGCACATGCCAAGAAGCTCATATGAGTCTGGGGCCCCATACGGTGGGTGTTCTCAGGGCCCGTATCTAGAAAGGAGTGCTGGGCCTTTCACATGTGTCTAGGCTGAGCACACACAGCCGGCAGTCGGAGGAGGAGGGGAGATAAATCATTAGTGAGCTGGTCGGGGCCGAGCATTAGCAGACGCTGCCACCAGGAGGCAGGTGAAAGGTAACAGGCAAGCTGCAGGAGAGCTTTGTATTTCCTGCCTCTGGACACGCTGCCTCCCCCCAGCTCAGGGGCCGCAAACACCATCATTCCGTGACACACACTCCCCACTGTTGTGCATGTGACTCCCGGCCCTGGGACAGGCAGTGCGGTGCCCCTGAATGATATCCAAACTTGTCTATATGTAGCACCAGCCCTGCCGGGGGGGGCACTCGCCCCCCCCCCCCTTACCCCTACCTGCGGGCGCCCATGGCCCCTGCAGCTGAGCAACTGTCAGTACCATACAGTGGACCCATGAGAGGGCATCCGCATTGTTCTGGAGTCTTTCCGCTCGGTGTTCCACTGTGAATTTAAATGGCTGTAGGGCCAGGAACCACCTAGTCACCCAACTATTTTTCTCCCTGTTGTCACACATCCACTTCAGGGAGGCATGGTCGGTGACTAGCCTAAGCAACCTACCTAAAAGGTAGCACTTCAGCACCTCTAAGACCCATTTGATGGCCAGGCACTCCTTCTCAACAATGGCATAGTTCCTCTCATGCCTGTTATGCTTCCTACTTAAGGAGACAACCGGGTGCTCCTCACCCTCTCTGATCTGGGACAGAACAGCACCTAGTCCCACCTCAGAGGCGTCCGTCTGTACAACAAACTCCTTGTGAAGTTAGGTTGGGGTCTCGAGCATAGGTTGTACACAAAGTGCCTGTTCAACTTCTGGAATGCCCTCTTGGTTTCGGGATTCCACTTAACCATGCCCGACCTTCTACCCTTCGTCAGATCGGTCAGAGGGACGGCAATGGCGGCAAAGTCGGGGATGAACCATCTGTAATATCCTGTAATCCCCAGGAAGGCACAAACCTGTTTTTTATTCACCGGTTGGGGCCATTTTTGGATTGCCTCGATCTTATTGGTGTGGGGCTTGATCAGTCCATGACCAATAACATATCCAAGGTATTTGGCCTCCTCCAGGCCTATGGCACACTTTTGGGTTGGCTGTTAAACCTGCTACCATCAGAGAATCTACGACTGCTGTACTCGGGGGAGATGCAATTTCCAATCTGGACTGTGGATGACCACATCATCCAAATAGGCCAATGCATAGGCCCAATGCGGCCTCAAGGTTTTGTCCATCATTCTGCAGGGGCCCCATGCAGACCAAACAGCATTCGCTTGTACTGGAAGGACCCCTTGGGGGTGGAAAAGGCCGTTTGTCCTTTGCTGACTCTGTTAAGGGGCTCTGCCAGTAGCCCTTAGTTAGGTCTAGGGTTGTTATCTTGTTGCATCTCCCAACCTGTCCACAAGTTCTTCAACCTGAGTCATCGGGTATGTGTCAAATTTAGACACGTTATTCAGCTTCCTGAAATTGTTACAGAACCTGATAGTGCCATCAGGCTTTGGGACCAGCACTATAGGGCTCGACCAGGTGCTGTGGGACTCCTCTATCATGTCTAACTCCAACATGGTTTTTATTTCCTTCGCCACCGCCTCCCATCTAGCCTCAGGTATTTGGTAGGATTTTACATTTACGCGGACCCCTGGTTCCGTGATTATGTCATGTTGTAGTACGGTGGTCAGTCCGGGTAAATTTGTTCGGGTTTCCTTTTCCTTGGCTGGTAAACGTTGTAGTTCACTTCTCCTACTCTTTCCCTAATCTCAAAGGGACCCTGCCACTTTGCTAAGAATTTACTTTCAACCGTGGGGACTAGTACCAGCACTCTGTCTCCGGGGAAAGTTCGGGTTTTGGCACCCCGATTATAAACCCTTCTTTGGGCTTCCTGAGATCGCTCCATATGCTCTCGCACTAGGGGCAAGACTGCTGCGATTCGATCCTGCATTAAGGAAATATGCTCAATGACGCTCCTATATGGGTTGGTCTCTCCTTCCCATGTCTCTTTTGCGACATCTAGCAGACCCCCGGGATGTCTACCATAAAAAAAATGAAGAATACTCGGTAGACGCCTGTGGAACCTCTCGTATGGCAAACATGAGATACGGCAGCAACATATCCCAATCTCTCCCATCTTTTTCCACTACCTTTTTCAACATGCTTTTTGGCATTTTATTAAACCTCTCCATAAGTCACCCATTTGAGGGTGGTAGATCGAGGTACGGAGATTATTATTATACAGAATTTATATTGCGCCAACAGTTTGCGCAGAGCTTTACAATAAAGAAGGGACACAGTACAATTACAATACAGTTCAATACAGAAGGAATAGGAGGGCCCTGGTCGTGGAGCTTACAATCTAAAGGGGGGTTGGTACAAAAGGTGATGGCTGCAGGGCATGATCTGATAGAGGTGACTCAAGCACAGTTCTTAGGTGGAGGTGGGGTAGGCTTCCCTGAATAAGTGAGTTTTCAAGGATCGCCTAAAGGCGGACAGGGTGAGGGCTGACCTGGGCAGGGAGTTCCAGAGGATGGGAGAGGCTCTGGAGAAGTCATGTAGACGAGCATGGGAGGAGGTAACAAGGGAGCTAGAGAGCAGGAGGTCCTGGGAGGAGTGGAGAGGAGGATTGGGGCAATATCTGCAGGTGAGATTGGTGACGTAGCTGGGGGCAGTGTTGTGGGTGGCCTTGTATGTTGTGGTTAGTATTTTGAATTTTATATGGTGGGGTAGGAGAAGCCAGTGAAGCAATTGGCAGAGCGGGGCAGCAGTCGCGGATCAGTTAGTAAGGTGTATAAGTCTGGCAGCAGCATTCATGATAGACTGAAGGGGGGATAGCCTGTGTAATGGCAGGTCACTGAGAAGGAAGTTGCAGTAATCAAGGTTGGAAATAACCAAGGAGTGAATAAGTTGTTTTGTGGTGTCATTAGTCAGGAAGGGGCAAATTCTGGAGATGTTGTGGAGGTTAAAGCGGCAAGATTTAGCCAGTGATTGAATGTGGGGGCTGAAAGAGAGGTCGGAGTCCAGGATTACACCCAGCACCCTGGCATGTGTGGAAGGGCCAATGGTTGTGCCATTGATCTCAATGGTAAAGTCATGAGGAGGGGACCGGGGAGGAGGAAATATTACAAGCTTAGTTTTAGAAAGATTGAGTTTGAATAAGTGGCGTAACATCCATACCGATATGTCATTCAGTAAGTTTGTGACGCGTGAGGAGATTGAGGTGCAGAGTTGAGGAGTCGAGAGATAGATCTGGGTGTCGTCAGCATAGAGGTGGTAATTGAAGCCATGGGAAGTTATCAAGTGGCCCAGGGAAGAGGTTTATAGGGAGAATAGGAGGGGCCCAAGGACAGAGCCTCGGGGTACCCCAACAGAAAGAGATAGAGGAGAGGAGGAGATGTTGTTGGATCACCAGGATGTGCTGGTGTCCCCGGGCAGATTTTACTACTGGTCCCACAAGATCCATGCCAATTCATTCAAATGGCACTTCAATTATGGGAAGTGGAACAAAGGGGCTATAAAAATGGGGTGATGGGGCCGTCATCTGAAACTCAGGGCATGATTCACAAAACTCTCTGACATCTGCATGCAACCCGTGCCAGAAGAATCTTTGGGTTATTCTCTCCCTGGTCTTATCCATACCCAGATGCCCCCTCATTACATGTCCATGGGTTAGATCTAGCACCATCTTGCGAAAGGGTTTGGGAACCACTATCTGTTCCACCTTGTCCTCCCCTAAGTCAGGTATCATATTCAGTTCACTCTCTTGTTCAGGGTCAGAGACATTGTCTGCGTCATAGCCTCTAGCTGGGAGCTATCTTCCAGCTCCTCCAGCTCCGCAGCTAGTACAGGAAAAAAGAAGAGGGTCTCCTCCTTCCTCGGACCTGCCACCAGTCTCCCCTTCCATTTGGAAAAAAAGGGTCAGGTGAGAGTTCCCGTGCTTCTGGAGCAGGGGGAGCTCTCTCCTCCAGACTCTCCGTGTCTTCCCATAATCTCCAAAAATTGGGAAAATCCCTGCCCACTAGGGCGTCATATAGCAGTGAAGGTACTACCCCACTGAATGATTCACACTGCTCCAAGGGGTGTCAATCTCACCCACCGCAGTCTGGTAGTCACGAGTGTCCCATGGATGCAAATGACCCTGACAGTGCTAGGGTGTAGGGATGGGCTGAACACACCCCCCCCCCCCAGTTCGCACCAGAACAGTCTATGGGACCCGAAAATTAAAAATCAAAAGTGCTAATTTTAAAGGTTTAATTGCAATTTATTGCCATAAAAAGTGTATGGGGACCCGAGTCCTGCCCTAGGGGACATGTATCAATGCAAAAAATTGTTTTTAAATCAATCGTTTTTCAGGAGCAGTGATTTTAAGAATGCTTAAAGTGAAACAATAAAAATGAAATATTCCTTTAAATAATGTGCCTGGGGGGTCCCCTTAGTCTGTCTGTAAAAGGGCGCACCTCTGTGATGTTTATAAGAGTGCCAGAGCAAAATTACATTTGTAAAGGAAAAAAAGTAATTTAAAACCACCGGCGGCTGTGATGTATTGCCGGCTCCCGACAATATAGAAAAAAATCACTGAAAAAATGTGCGTAGGGTCCCCCCCCAGTCCATACCAGGCCCTTCGGGTCTGGTACAGCTCCTCCTCCATGGGAGGGTTTCCGCCGTCTGCAGCTCTTTGCTTTGACAGTTTATTTATATGGAAGGGCGGGGCCACCCGGTGACGTATGTGCATGACCCACCTCCTCTAATGTCACATGACGTCAGAAGGGGCGGGGTCGGTCGCTTATGTTGCCAGGTGGCCCCGCCCTGCCATATAAATCAACTGTCAAAGCAAAAAGCATGCAGACGGCGGGAGCCCTCCCAACGGTCCGATGTTTGCGTTGGACATACCGCGGGTCCATCCCTACTAGGGTGTAACTTTGCAGGATTTACACAATTGCTTTTTACCAACGTTACTACACTACCAGAGTCAAGCAAGGCAGTGACTGGCTTTCCATCAACAAAAATCACACACATTTGCCTCTCCACGCGATTTGAACATGTTGCTGTATATGCGACCTGTGCAAATAGAGAAAAGGCGCCTATTTACATAAGTATAATCACATTGATTGGGTTCATCATTCAAGGGACAATTGGCAGCAATATGGCCCAATGCATGGCATTGGGAGCACTGTATGTGCTCTACACCCAGTTCTTTCCAGGGTCCCCAATACCTTCCTGGCTTCTTTGACCAGTGTCAGGGATGCAAGCACCCAGTGAGGGTAAAGAGAAATCAGGACCATAGGTAGGGATAAGTGAAAAAAATATATTTATTAATGAAAATGACATGCATCCAATACCAGCACCAATGACAATAAACAAACAAGGTGAAATGTAAAAGAAACAAGAACCCCAGTAAATGTTCTAGGTAACTAATTATTTATAAATAAGGTGACACACAAAAAAATACCGGCAGAGAAGGGGGACAAGGGGAAACAGAAGGCCAGCAGTAGCAGGACACAGGTCACAAGGATAGGGTAAGGTTCAGGAGCAAGGAACAGAGGACAGAAAAGGCTCAGGCAGGAACACGGCTAGCAGAACAATACTGAAGCCCTCAACCTTTGTGAAGGGCGGGCTTATATACTCCCAGCAGATCATGTCAGGTGCAGCCTGATAATTAGTCCATCTGCTGGGAGACACCCGCTGGTGGCCACCAAAACTACACCCTCTGGTGCTGAAAGCAATATTGCCACCTGCAGGTGAGACAAGTAGTAACACAGGTCCTGACAGCTAGTCTCTAGGTCTAGAGTCCACAGTCTCTAACCGTAGCAGTCTTATAAAATTTCCCCACACCCCTGAACCCTGGAACAGTCTTACCGGGTCCGCCGGGCGATCTTTCACTCCTAGGTACATTGGAGTGGGGCGCAGATGGGTGCAACAAGTCCTCAGCAACAGTGTATCGCTCCACGAGGTCCACGAGTTGGGTGGCAGTTTTGGGGTCCCCATGACTGACCCACTTCCTCAAAGCAGCAGGGAGCGCACATAGATAGCGGTCCATGACCACGCGCTCCACAATGTGGGGACCTGGCAAAGTCTCCGACTGTAGCCACTTCCTAGTGAGGTGGACCAGGTCGAACATCTGCGAGCGGGGTTGCTTGTCGGTAGGTCCACTGATGCAACCATTTGACCCGGACTGCCATGGTGACCCCTAGGCTTGCAAATATCTCTGCCTTTAGGG
Source organism: Glandirana rugosa (assembly GCA_018402905.1). Taxonomy (NCBI): domain Eukaryota; kingdom Metazoa; phylum Chordata; class Amphibia; order Anura; family Ranidae; genus Glandirana; species Glandirana rugosa. Next base: position 212,859 of record BLSH010037489.1, read on the forward strand.
TCTCATAGTCCTGGGCCTTATCTGCTTCCAGATCAAAGTAGGCTTTTTGGGTTTCCCCTGTCAAGAATGGTGCTAACAGTCCTGCCCACTTATCTTTTGGCCATCCTTCACGAAGAGCGACTCTTTCAAAGTCGTGAGATATGCCTCCACATCATCCGCAGCTGGCATCTTCTGCATGTGGTAAGAGGTGCGTACCAACTTTGGTTCCACTGTCACCAGAGGTTCGGGCCCTTTATTTAATACCAGCAGGGCCTCCGAAAACTGTTGGTTCATCTGCTGTTGTGCTGTGATAGCTTGGTGACTTTCCTCCTGCTGTGCTGCAGCGGCCTCTACAACCTGGCGGTTGGTTTCCCGCTGAGCTGCTTTGGCTTGAAGCAGGGCCTTCAGCATTTCCTCCATCTTGGAAAGGTGCCCGCTGAACTCCACCACGTGTCGGAGATTAGCTTGTGGGGATCAACTTTTCTGAGTAAAATAGTCAGTGTGCAGGCAACTATTGCCAGGTTTATTGGTAAATAAGGTTTGACGGTAAAATAAAACAAAGCATAAAAATAAGTCCTTGCCGTCCAGTGCTAAACTAGACAGTATAGTTTCCTCACTATACGGTGTGGGGCTGGCCCCCGACACCCACAATACATCAGCAAAAATCCAAACCTTGTCTTTTAAACAGACACAAAGCTCCCTCAGATCCCTCTCTGAAGTGCAAACCAGAGCTCAAGTGAGATCTCTTCCTGATTACCTGCTGGTGGACTCCAGTGGACCACAAACTCTGGACTAGGACCAGACCTGCCATGGTGGCTGGTAAAATCCGGACCGGATTCCGCTTAATCCAGTCCAAAAAAACGCATAGGAGGCGACAGGTTGCGTACGTCTACCACTTTGCCTCGCATATTGTCAAAACTCGTCCAGTGCCCATCAATTCCCAGCAGTGGTGCCTCATCAGTGCCACCTCATCAGTGCCCATCAATGCCCAGCAGTGGCACCTCATCAGTGCCCATCAGTGCCTTCTATCAGTGCCCATAAGTGCCCATCAGTGCTGCCCATCAATGCCCAGCAGTGCCACCTCATCAGTGCCCATCAGTGCAGCCTATCAGTGCCCATCAGTGCAGCCTATCAGTGCTGCCTATCAGTTTCCATCAGTGCAATCAGGTAATAATTTACAGAAAGGTCCAGGATATGATAATGCTTTTGGCAGGGGAATCTTAATCATGAGACTGGGCTGAACAGAATTGCAAGTCCTTTGGTAGGCAAAACTGTTCACTTATATGTATGTCAAATGTTTGTCTGCAGTCCTGCTTTAAAGAAATCCCATTTTAAAAGATAAATTATGAAAGATAGACTGACAGACCAATTTACTGAAAACAGCCAGCCTCATTTGAACACTAGATTACAAAACACACTAGGTTTAGAGTGACTCTTCCTGACTGCTGCGATGAGAGAGAAGGGGCAGTGCAGGAGTGATTGACACACCGGCTGTAGTTATGATAATATGATATGTTGGGCATTGATATAGGGCAGTAGGCTGTAGATGCTACACAAGAGGATGTCCAGAGTTCAGTTTTGGATCATGAAGCAGTGCCAAGATTTACCAGACAAATATTTTAATCTCACAGAAAGTCTGAACTATACACATAGCAATATTGTGTAGGGCAGTGGTTCTCAACTCCTATCCTCAGGACCCACAAACAGGCCAGATTTTAAGTGTTACCTTGGGGAGATGCAGACTAGAATACTGCAATCACTGAGCAGCAAATGATATCACCTGTGATGCATTTCAGTTATCCTGCAAACCTGGCCTGTTAGTGGGTCCCGAGGACAGGAGTTGAGAATCACTGGCGTAGGGGATCACAACATTGTCAGGAATGGCTCCACAGGAGAAAATAATCATTATAACAACCGGAAATGTTTTTTCTGAACTGCCTCTTTGATTTTACCAAGCAGAATGTATAATTATATAGTTCGTCAGGTTGAAAAAAGACACATCTACTTCAACCAAGTTCAACATTATTTGGGGATTAAGGCCCTATTCAGTTCTGGGTGATGCTCCTGCATTACATTTTTTATGTGTTTTCGGAGCAGCACCATTCATTTGAATGGGCCTCCCTCCACTCCGAAAACGCACCAAAGAATGTACCAAGTTTTGGCATTGAGTCAGGCATGTTTTGCGACAAGGCATGCAACTGCTACTGTCTCTGCGCACCCCAAGCACATCAGCACCTGCCAGCAGAAGACTATACAGACACTCGTGCTACTTTGTGCTCTGGCATTCCCTGTTACCTTATCAGGACTCCTGAACCAGAGCTGTAAGAGAGGCCTACCTCTGCACTTTAGACTCCATTACCAGGTATGTTACAGTACCAAACGGCCATGTAAGAACCTGAAAGAGGGGCCTCCTCGCTGGATGAAGTTTGCCAGCATATTGCTAACTAAAGCCCTCAAGAGCCTACAAGAGAGGTATATACAGCTTGAGAGCCCTCTGTGGGCCTTGCCCGCACCTGTGACCTTGGAAACTACAACTAGTACAGTCTCAACAGCTTCTGCCACAGCTCAAGCCACTGCTTCTGCTCCACCAACTGGGATCATGTAGCCTCCTGAGACAAGCAATTCCATGCCTGAAAGGTCTTCGGGTAATCGGACCAAGTCAGGCCTGACAGTGAGTGCAGGCCTGGTTGTTTTGATCTGGGCTGGGGAGTGGCTCAGGGAGGGCTGGAGATTGCAGGAAGGAACACCCCTCAGATACTCCTCCCTTTGTGAGCTAGGAAAGCTCTGGAGAAGGGGATGGATGGGGAGGTGTCACTTTCTGATGTGCGACAAGGAGCCCTGACCAATCCACAGTTTGGATTGGCAGGGGGCAGGCCTCCTTAAATACAGTAATCTGCCAGCAGGGGGGGAGAGTTTGGGTGGAAGAGAAGAGAATGTAGCAGAGGCTGTGGAGCAGGCCTCACCCGGGAGACAGCCCCCAGTCTGAGGGGGTGACCTTAGAACCTGGAGGAATGGGTGCAGCAAGGAACGGAGTCGATTCCTGGAGTAGCACAAAAAAGCAGGAGATGAATCTGATTCATTCTTGCTTATATACACTTCTGAAATGTGAGTGTGAGATTTTAGATTTTGAATAAAACCTATTTTAAACATATTACATGAGATACTGTTCCCTATTTTCTTTATGCCTGTGATGAGGAGGATTCCGGTTCCAAATCAGGACCGTTTTTGTGCATGTACCCTCTAGTGGGGATCGTGGTCCGGTGAGTGTTCTGGGCATTGGGGAGCACGGAGCACTGAGTGGATCACGATTGAAGTGAACTTTACACCACCTGATAATCCCCTGGAGGATTGTTTGCAGCAATATTTGATAGTAGATTATCTTAAAGAAAGCATATTGAGAAATTGCCTCCAAAGGAAATTACATATAGACTGTTTGCCTTGCACGGATTATTGCACAAGCACTTTGCACTTTCTATACCTTTTGTTATATGTTTTATTGGTTTCTTTTTTACGTTTTTGTATAGTTTCCTTTTGTATAATTATATATAAGGACACAAAAGTATATTTTGCACAGCACTGGGCACTTTGTGGATGGTCACATTATATAATAAATATGATAATTTGCAAAAAATAGGATTCAACACATATTGATTGGAATTGAGGATACATATTTATTTGCTGGATTTATACATATATTTATTTGTTCTTTTGCTTCAATTAGTACTGATTCTCCATGGTCCAAATATAAAGGTTATTTTCTATCAGCATAAGAGAGAATTATATTTGGGCTGGACTTTTTTATTTTTTTATATTTGTGAATCCTTTGGAACTATTAATATAGAATAACATAATTAATTCTTTTTATTTCAGTTATTATTTTTATTATTATAATTTTATTTTAGCTAGTCTCCCATGAATTTCTGACAAATAGCTCTTTTGGGGCGCATGCGCGCAGCGGCACCGAGCAGACATGCCTGTGTGAAGCTCCGCTCCACTCCGTGACACACCCGGTGGACACCGCAAACACAAAGCTCCCATCGCTTCACCCGCTGCCTAGACCGGCTTAGGAACACCCGCAGACCCCCTGGAATGGTCCTAGGGGTCACAAAACAGAAGTTCCGATCGCGGAACATCCGCAAGGCCTTGCAGCGGCCTAATCCCAAAATGGCGACGGCCCTCCTCTCCCAGCCGAGCACGCCGAAGGCCTTCAAGCAGCAAACACAGGCACAGCTGCACTCACAGACGTGTCGCAGCAGCGGATCCGAATCAACCTCTGACTGTGGAAGCACACACACGGTGAGACAATCGGATATATTTAACAGATTTGAAGCCATGCTCCATAAGGCCCTACAGCAGACCTCAGACACTATCACTGAGAAGCTCACTAAAGAGATTCGTGACCTGGGCCACAGAACAGCTGAACTGGAGGTAAGAGTGGATGATATGGAATGCAATGTGCATAATAATATGGCTGAACTGGAAAATCTGAAAGAGGAGAACATTGCACTGCAGGCAAAAATAGAAGATATGGAGAACAGGGACAGGAGGTCAAACATTAGGATAAGAGGAGTCCCAGAAAGAATCCTAGACCTGCACTCCACTATCACAGCCCTCTTTCAGGAACTCCAACCTGCCATCCCTATAGAGAGACTGGAGTTTGATCGTATACATAGGGCACTAGCCCCGCGTAAAGAGAACGGACCCCCAAGAGACATCATAGCTAAATTGCACTATTACCGCACTAAAGAGCAATTGTTTGCTTGCAGCAAGAGCTAAAGAGTCTCTCTCCTTCCAAGGCTTCACCTATCAGCTATTCCCAGACCTATCCCCAGTCACTATTGCCAAGCTTTGAAACCCTTACTGCTCATTCTCCAACAGAAAATCAGTTACTTCTGGGGTTTTCCCTTCTCCGTGAGATTCACCTTTAAAGACATCAAATACACCTGCCGTTCTGCCTCTGAACTACAATCAACCCTCCAAGAATTGACCTTATTAGTCGGCCTCCAGCCTGTAAGCACCTCTCGCAGACGCTCGGCCTCACGATCCCCACAAAAGGTCACCCACTCCTCCCACCACTCCAATTCCTCACAGAGGAGCCTCCACAAACGTATCAGATCTGACAAGCCTGCGACAGTTGATGAAGACTCTATGGACTGATCAGGCCCCAATGGACTCCCTGGCATTATCACTTATCAGCTTCTTAGCTGCAACACGGAACACTTTTCCCTTTTTTTTTATTTCCCATTAAAAAATTTCTTTTTTCTACTCTTCATATTTGCAACCAATCGCCTGGCTCCTGCCACGCCTGAAGGCCATTGAAATTGAGACGACTGCTGTCTCCCCCTTTTTCTTTTTCTTTGAGACTCTGCTGTACCATGGTACCTTTTTATACTCTAATGTCCCCCTTTCGAAGGAGTTTTTTTGTGTCCACTGGAGTGGAATTCCTGCTCCCCCTTTTTTCTGCCTTAGATCCCCCGCAAGATCATGCGGGTCATCCAAGACAGACCTGGGACCTCAGGGGAGGTGTTCTTCACTCCCCCTTACAGTCCCCCCTTGCACCAGTTTAATGTTTCTTATGTAGTTTTTATTTACATATGTGCCATTTTTACTCATGCCTTTTTTTCTTCTTTTCCTTCTTTTTCTTCTCCTTCTTCAGGACTTTCTTTTTTCTCCTCACTTGCCGATGGGAGGCGGAGGCGCGGGGCGCGCGGATCTTCTGGGAACAGCAGGTATGTTAAGCATATTTACCCAGTCACTCCATGGCCCCCTTAAATATATGCACCTTAAATGTTCAGGGTTTCAATACACCCCAAAAACGCACCAAAGCCCTGAGATCCTTGGCGGCAAAGAAAATACATATCCTTTGCCTGCAAGAAACTCATTTCACACCGAAACATTCTCCCAGATTTCTTCACGCCTCTTATCCGCAGTTCTTCTTAGCCTCAGCCCCCACGAAGCAACGTGGGACCCTAATAGCCTTTCATAAATCTGTCCCCTTTAGCCTCGGACACCAAATAGGAGATCCAGATGGTAGATACCTGATTCTCACTGGACACCTAACAGATGTACCAGTCACGTTGGTCTCATATTATGCCCCAAATCGGAATCCTACCCCCTTCCTTAACCACCTATTTGACAGAGTCAAGCGTCATCAATTTGGCACAGTCCTTATCTGTGGCGACTCAAATCAAGTTATATCTCCCATAATGGACAAATCCCCTCCATCCCCCCAACGCAACCCCACGAAACTCACCTTTCAGCAGACACTGACTAACTTCCACCTAGTGGACACCTGGAGAGAACTCAATCCCTCTAGCAAACAATACACATTTTACTCCCACCCTCACGCCACTTTCTCGCGCATAGACCGCATCTTCATCTCTGCTAGTATGCTCCCAGCTGTTTTATCCTCCAATATCATGCCCTTCCCGTGGACGGATCACTCTGCTACTTGCACCACTATCTCATCCTTAGTTCCCAGGGCACAGGACACCACTTGGTATGTGAATGATTCAATCCTAGCCCACCCTTCATACCAACAGGATATAGAAATAGCCCTCAAAGAATATTTTGCCACCAACTCCACGCCCGACATCTCCGTGCTCACCCTATGGGAGGCACATAAACCTTATATTCGAGGCAAACTTATACAGCAGATGTCTAGAGTCAAAAGGGACCGGAGAGTCCGGTTCGCCGAGTTGGAAGCCAACTTTGTTCAATGCTATGAGGCCTTCCAAAGCTGCCCATCACCTTCCGCTAAAACCAACTTGTACAAAGCCCGCCTAGAGCTGGACCTTTTTCTCACAGATTCAGCTGACAAAACCATACGTAGGCGTCAACACTACACATATATCAAATCCAATAAACCTGTCACCCCCCTGGCACGCATACTTAGATCCATCAACTCAGGCCCCTCCTCGATACGGTTACGCACATCCCGTGAAGCGTTCACCAGTAACCCAACCAAAGTGCTCCACATTTTTCGCACTAAGTTGGAATCCCTATATAACTCCCCACATAAATTTAATGCAGACAAGGCGAATCAGTTATTCTCTGGGATATCCCTCCCAACACTCTCCCCGACACAAAAAGAACACTTGGAAGGCCCCATAACGATCTCGGAAATCCTTCAGGCTATTAAATCCCTTAAACCCAACAAGCGACCGGGCCCAGGTGGCCTCTCGTCCACATACTACAAAACTTTTGTGCATCTCTTAGCCCAACAAATGGCCACGGCCTTCAACTCCCTTCTACAACAGAACACCTTCCGCCCTGAATCCCTCACAGCCTCCATTAGCATGATTCCAAAGCCCAACGCAGACCACACCTCTTGGGCCAGCTATCGACCTATCTCCCTTCTTAATAACGATATAAAGCTGCTAGCCAAGATTCTGGCCTTGCGACTCAACCCCATAGTAGGAGAGCTGGTACACAAGGATCAAACAGGCTTCATTCCCGCTAGACAAACATCTGATAACATCCGCCGAGCCCTACTGCTCTCCCACACGGCCAAAACGCGTGGCTTTCCCACAGTTTTCCTATCCTTAGATATAAGGAAAGCTTTTGACACAGTCTCCTGGTCATATATGAATTTTATTCTCAGCCGATATTGTTTCGGAACGCATTTCTTGTCATGGATTAATGCCCTCTACCAGGACCCCCGGCCATATGTGAAATATGCAGGATTTCGTTCGGCTCAGTTTAGAATTCAGAATGGGACCAGGCAAGGCTGCCCCCTTTCCCCGCTCTTATTTGCTCAGCTAATACGTTCACACCCTGACATCAAAGGGATTGAACTAGGAGGTCACCAACACAAGATCTGCTTATTTGCAGATGACATTCTTGTGTTCTTGACCTCACCACTCACCTCTGCACCCAATCTACTATCCACCCTAGAGGCCTTCTCTACTATTTCCGATTTGCATACCAATCCACATAAGTCACAAGCCCTAAACATTTCACTATCCCAGCACGACGAACAGCTACTAAAAAAGTAATTACCATTCTCTTGGGCCTCTCACAGCCTGAACTACCTGGGCATTAAACTTACGCCCTCCCACGCGGATCTATTCGTAGCCAACTACCTCCCGATGCTTAAAACCATGACAACATTAATGCAGAGATGGCCCCCCTCCCAATATCTTGGTTGGGTAGAATCGCAGTAACTAAAATGGTGATTCTCCCGAAACTCCTCTACTTATTTAGGACCCTACCATCACAAGTCCCTGCCTACTTCTTTTGTCTCCTCCAGAGCAGAGTAATGTCGTACATCTGGCAAAAGCAGAGACCTCGAATAACCAAAAGTACAATGTTCTCTCATCACACTGACGGAGGACTAGGGGTACCTAAATTTCAGACATACTACTATGCAGCGCAACTTTCCCAACTAGTCAAATACCATGCAACCAAAGAAGCCCCATTATGGGTGGCTATAGAATCTGTCGACCTGGACCCCCTGTCCGCTGCCAACTTACTTTGGCTTAATCCAGAACACCGACACTTCGTCTCTAATCCTATCACTCGTCATTCTCTCGCTATCTGGGATAAATTTAGATTCACACACAAGCTACAATCAGCGCACAACCCCCTCTTGTCATTCTTGAGAAATCCAGCCTTCCCACCAGCTTGGGAGTCACCCACTAGATTCCATGTATGGGTGCAAGCAAATCTACTGCGATTTCATTCATTCATGTCCCACTCAACCTTCCTAGCCTACCCAGCCTTAAGTGAAACCCATAACCTCCCTTCAAACGAACTGTTTCGATATTTACAAATCAAACATTTCTTCTCTCCCCTTGCCCGAGCTACTCCCCCTTTAGATAACTTCACATATTATGAAGGAGTCTGTAAATCTAGCCCTCACGCCAAAGGGGTCATTTCCACCCTTTACCGGTCCCTACTTCAGACACCCCAAAACCCCCCCCCCCACACCAATACGTCATGAAATGGGATTCCGATTTGGGCAGCCCTTTAACTCAGGAAGACTGGATCAACATCTGGGTAAACACACATTCTTCGTCTGTGAACGTGTTGGCAAAGGAAACCAATTATAAAGTTTTGATGAGATGGTACTTAGTACCTGCCAGAATAGCCAAATTCATTCCTACATATACGAGCCTCTGCTTTAGAGGTTGCACAGACCAGGGTACCCATCTCCACATCTGGTGGACTTGCCCAACGGT
>BLSH010037489.1:225786-254218 GCA_018402905.1 Glandirana rugosa
AATATATATATATATATATATATATATATATAATATATATATATATATATATATATATATATATATATATAATATATATATATATATATATATATATATGTCATATATATTATATAATACTGTATATATATATATATATATATATATATATATATATATATTACGCTTCATTTATGTAGACTATATATATATACAACTCATTCAGTGTATAGTATATAGAGTCCGTTCAGGCAGTGTAAGAATATATATATACAGAGTATAGTTACAGATAGGGAGAGAGCACGTTTAGAGACAGTGAGGTTAGATGGGCAGCTAGGGCTAAAACAGCAGGACCAGGCCAGGCTGGTCCTTAGGCAGCGTCAGGACATCTTTTTCCACCAAGTCTGGGTACACTACTATGGCAGAGTGGAGACCACGGGACAGCGACCTATCTGGCAGGCAGCTTATCGGGTACCCGAGTCAGTGAGAGATGGTATGAGGTAGGAGCTAAAGGACATGCTCGATCTAGAAGTCATCGAGCCCTCCAAAATCCCTTGGGCATCCCCAGTAGAGTTAATACCAAAGCGGGGTGGTACTACCCGCTTCTGTTTAGATTACCGCAGACTAAACGACTGCACAACGACTGATGCATACCCCAAGCCCCGGGTCGATGAACTGTTAGACTGTATCGCCCGAGGTAGTTTCCTAACTAACCTTGACCTATGCAAAGGGTACTGGCAGATTCCTCTGGACCCGGAATCTGTTTCAAAGTCAGCATTCATCACCCCCTTCGGCTTGTACCAGTCGGTCATTCCGTTTGGAATGAAGATTGCTCCAGCGACATTCCAGAGGATGGTAGATCAACTCCTCGCTGGCCTCCAGGATTATGCCTGTGCACACCTGGATGACATTGCGATCTACAGCGATACCTGGAAGGAACATCTACTCCACCTGGTAATTGTGTTGGACCGCATCAGGGCTGCGGGACTAACATTAAAGTCAGAGAAATGTAGCATAGGGATGTCCGTGGTTCAGTACCTCAGCATCGGGTGGGTCGGGGGCAACATCGTCCTGAACCAGGTAAAGTAGAGACCGTTGCCAAATGGCCCACCCCCGGATGAAAACTCAGGTCTTAGCATTCCTAGGCACTGCATGGTACTATAGGAGGTTTGTTCCGGACTATAGCATGATAGCTATACCCCTGACTGTCTTGACCAGGAAGAATCTTCCCGGTCAGGTCCTGTGGTCCCCAGAATGAAAATAATTTCCAGCGCCTGAAAAATGCTTTGATTTCTGCCCCAGTTTTGGCTGCTCCTGAACCAAACAAACATTTTTGTGTACATACAGATGCTTCTACCTTCGAGTTGGGAGCAGTGCTAAGCCAAGTGGGAGCTGATGGCAGTGAGCACCCTGCTGCCTACATCAGTCGCTAGCTACTACCCTGGGAGGTGGGGTAAGCAGTCATGGAAAAAGAATGTTTGACGTTGGTGTGGGCCTTGAAAAACTTTAGCCATATCTCTATGGGCGATCCTTCACAGTGCTCACTGACCACAACCCTTTGATCTGGTTAAATCGAGTATCCGGGGATAACGGACGCTTATTGAGGTGGAGTCTTGCCCTGCAGCCCTACAACATTTCTGTGCAGTACAGACCGGTGCGACAAAATGGCAACTCAGATGGACTCTCCCAGCAAACTGAACTTTGATTGTACTTTAGCTCCCGCACATCCACAAGCTGACTCGTATTGGATCTAGCTGGGTCTGCCGGACTATGGAACGGGGGGTATTGTCACAGACTTGGACCTGCAGGAGAACCATTGCCCGGAGAACTCTGTGTTTTAATGTGTTATCCAGACAGAACTGGTCACTAATTGCTTTTGGCTTCTTATGCATAAGGTATTCCTATGGAGGAGCTGGACTGTCTGAGATGGTCATTGTTAGGATAATAGGATTAGTCCTACTGTCTAAGTTGACCATTATCTGTGATAATGGGAGTAGCCCTTATCTGATGGTGTTCTGTATAAATTCAGTGTGTTTCTCTAATAAAGCAGTGCTATTTCTGGTTTACACCAAGACTGGTGTTGCCTGGTTCTTGGGGTTACTATAGCTAGACTTGCGGGTCTCATGTTCCAAGACTTGGGAAGCAGTTTCTTGGTGGAAATACCCAACAGGGTGTCAGCAATCCGTCACAGGCTATACAGTATTTCTACTGATCACAGGAGTGCAGTTAGTTCTACACTTCTGTGTTTTCAGCTGAAGCCCGCTGTCGGCTGACGTCACAGGTGCCAGTCACTTTAGAACACTTAAAAATGAAGGTGCAATAAACTCAAGTGAGGGTGTGAGAGTTAGGGCACAATATACTTAAAAAAAGTGACAAAAATTGAACTCTAGGCTTTTCTGCTAGCAACAGGCAATAAAAGCTAAGGGGCTTTAAGCTGAGACCAGCTGAGACCAGCTATAGTCTTCAGATTGTTGAGCAGCTTCAGGCAGCACAGTACTTTCAGGAGAAAGTAGACACAACTTCCCTGCAATATCCACTAGTAGCAGCGTGTACCAAGTTTCAGGACACATTTCAGAAAGTTCTTCCCCAGACGCTCCAGCGAGGCAGAACATACACTTCCAGGCCCCAGGTCCAGGCCCTTCTTCAGTTCCAGGCCCACCCAGGTAGCAGTCATCAACCTCCAATGCAGCTTCCTCTTCTGGCAACTGCTCAGAAGGCAAGGACCTTTCTGGAGGGTAACCACACATATTTATATCCTCTCCCTGTATGCACCACCTGCAATAAACATCCTAGTGATTTGCCAGACAAACATAAATATTTATAACTTAATACTTCTATATCGTTTTGCTCTATCTGCTAGGAACACTCCCCTGCATCAGGCAGAAGTAAACAATAGTCTAAACCTAAGTGAACCCAACAAAAAAAGAACTATAACAGTCCAACCTCAAGCTGACTACTGCCTAGAGACAACACTGTATTTAAGCTAGGGGCACTCCCGCTTACACATTTATGCAATTTTAGTTCTTTCAATCATGGAGGCACTGCATCAAATTTGGGCATTACCTAGGGTTAGAGTTGAGCGAACACCTGGATGTTCGGGTTCGGCGGGTTCGGCCGAACTTCGCAGAAATGTTCGGGTTCGGTACCGAAAGTTATCCGAACTTTACCCCGGACCCCGAACCCCATTGGAGGCAATGGGGACCTGAACTTTTCGGCACAAAAATGACTGTAAAAAAGTCCTGGAGAGTGCTAGAGGGCTGCAAAAGGAAGAAAAATGGGAGATGTTATTAGATCTGCAATCTGTCCCTCAAAGCAGTAGTAATCTCTACCTAGTCCAGTATCAGATCGTTCTGTAATCAGATCGTTCTGTAATGCAGGATGAGAGATCGTTCTGTAATGATTGTTTTGTAATGCAGGATGATATGTTATAGATCTACAATCTGTCCCTCAAAGCAGTAGTAGTAATCTCTACCTAGTTATTATCACTGCAATCTGTCCCTCACAGCAGTAGTAGTAATCTCTACCTAGTTATTAGATCTGCAATCTGTCCCTCACAATCTGTCCCTCACAGCGCCGGCAGCATCCTCTCCCTACACTAACCTGAGAGCATGTGACATGCAGCACTGTGACTCCAGCCTCATATAGAGGCTGGGTCACGTGATGCACTGGCCAATCACAGCCATGCCATTAGTAGGCATGGCTGTGATGGCTTCTAGGGAAAATCAGTGAAACGCTTGTTGATTGGCTGCCCTGCAGCTATTCAACATGCGTGATAAAATACCAGAACCCAGAACCCGAACTCAAACGTTTTCTCAACTGTTCGGGTTCGGTACACGGACACCCGAAAGTTTGATATGGACCCGAACTTTACAGTTCGGGTTTGCTCAACTCTACCTAGGGTGGTCTGCATGCAAATGCAATCTGCCTTGGGACACCCAGTCCTCCACAAAGACACCCACCATCAAAGCACTTGATATTTACATAAACGGCTTCTAAAAGACAACCCACTGCTTACATTAGGGCAGAAGACTTTTGAGAGAAGTACTGGGGTAGGATATTGTTATGTTTTCAGGAAGCTATGCACATCACCCCACTGACCCCTTCCACCAGCCATGATCTGCCTGTACTGCACAGAGAAGCACATAGCCAGAGTGATGTCACAGAAAGGTCTTATTTAAATTGAATGTTGATGAGTGAGTGAGTGAGTGAGTGAGTGAGTGAGTGAGTGAGAGGAACCTGGGAAAACAAAATATAAGCAGGTTAAACTTTAGCTTTAAAACCTTTGTCAGCTTTTTTTGTCATCTCTGCACTGTTAAGGAAATTTCCCTTCATTCCTTTATATCTTCCAATAAGGAAGAGAGAGGAAATCCAATGGGACCCTATTCCTCCAGACACAATTCCCCATAGTGTTCTTCTGATGGCAATTTTTGGGGATTTTCCCTCGCTGTCAGTCCCAATGGCAATGCCCACCATAACAAAAAGAGAAAGCAAATACCCACAAATGGGATACAGACAGCAATGAAAACTTTACAAGGTGTTTCAACACATAATCACTCTATCACAAAATACAAAAATGATTGTCTTTAGATAAGCATTAATTATAATTGAGCTGCTTTTATTTTTTCTGCTGGCATTTATACCAGAGTGGCACTAGCAGCCTTGAAACAAGATTGTGCTCTAGGGAAGCAGAAGAATGGCATTGAAAGTTAGAGCTAAATATGCAAGTGGTTTGCCAGGAATGAACAACATACAACAGATGAAACAATTAACTTCAGCCCTGAGAGACAAAACCGAAGCTCATACCGACAGATAGTTCTATTGGGAATAGTTCTGACCATATATGGAATACTTACAAGATGAAATAGCCCTAACTGTTACCATGCCTGCCTGCTCCTGGTGACACTCCCTCTGGACACCCTCTATGTCCTCCTTTGTTCTCTGTTCCTCTGCCCTCTTTTCCCCACCCCTACCTTTTTTTCCCTCTCCCCCTGCCCTAATCACCCCTTATCTACCTTTTGCCCTTAACTTATGTAGCCCTGTACCCGTAGTGGCCGCTGGTAGTTGTGGTCCATTTCTCATCCTGCACAGCCTGGCACACAATCTTCAGACACTCAGTAGTCAAGAAGCAGTCCTTGCACTTTGTTTTTATGTTTTATTGAGGGGGATTAAACTTGGATGGGGTAAGGGGGATGTATGGGATGCCCACTTGATTGAAGAAAAAAAGAATTGGGACTCCGACTATATACACTCCTTGTATATACACCTCCTCGCTTCCAGTTCCAGCACATCACTTAGTTATACTTCCTCACTTACAGGACCAGCTAGCACTTTAGTTTTGGTCTGGCATTGGCTCGGCCAGGCCTTAGCAAATGCCCTTTGCAGGCAGGGACCGTCGGCCCCTTTGGTGTAGCAAAAAATGGTGGTAGTCCTAGTGCTAGCGGTTAACGTGGCTACTGATCCCAGCACCACATCTTCAGGCCCTGCCAGCCCTCCTGGCTGCAACTGCCTGTGCCACCACAGCCCACTCCACTGGCTCTTCACCCATCCCAGACTGCACTCTCCCAGTCCTCTCAGGTGTGCCTCCCCAGTCCTCCTGATTGTGTGAACACTCACCAGCCCTCTTGTCTGCCTCTGTGGAACTCCTGGAGACTTGCTCGGCAGTGTTCTCCAGCTGTCCCCTCTTGCTCCGCCTATGCCTCCTGGTCAGGACATCTCTGTGGGTTGTAAGAGGGTGCCATCCACACCCAAGCCCAGGCCCAAGGTTACCCCCCCCAGAATGGGGAGCTCCCTCAAAGGCCCAGACAGCCTAACACTTCATCTCCATCTTCCACCCGATCACAACTCCCCATGCTGGGCTGACCCGGAGTATTTGAGGGGCCTGCCCCCTTCCAATCCTAGCTGGGGATTGGACAGGGCCCTCAGAATACTCCAGGCAGCTTCACCTCTCCTCTCCTCCTTCCTTTCCAGAAGATTCCAGCACATTCTGGAAAAAAAGGGGAGGTATCAGTGATGCTGTCTGTGAGTCACCCAGCCCTGCCTGGCTTCCTGCCAGCCCAAAATCAAACACACTGCCTACCAAGCCTGCTTACATTTTCCTACACTACAAAAAAATCTAACTGTACACATCCTAGTACCACTAGAGAGTGCTACACTTAGTTGATTTCCACCCTCACTTTGACCCATCTACACTCACCAGCCACTTTATTAGGTACACCTTGCTAGTACCGGGTTGGACCCACTTTTGACTTTAGAACTGGCTAATTCTTTGTGGCATAGATTCAACAAGGTGTTAGACACATTCAGAGATTTTGGTCCATATTGACATAATAGCATCATGCAGTTGCTGCAGATTTGTCAGCTGCACATCCATGATTTGAATCTCCCGGGCAGGATGGATCCATGCTTTTATGTTGTTTACGCCAAATTCTGACCCCACCATCTGAATGTCACAGCTCAAATCGAGACTCATCAGACCAGGCAATGTTTTTCCAATCTGCTATGGTTTAATTTTGGTGACCCTGTGCTAATTGTAGTCTCATTTTCCTGTTCTTAGCTTACAGGAGTGGCACCTGGTGTGGTCTTCTGCTGCTGTAGCCCATCTACTTCATGGTTCAATGTGTTGTGCATTCAGAGATGGTATTCTGCATACCTTGGTTGTAACGAGTTGTTATTTTAGTTACTGTTGCCTTTATCAAACTAGTCTGTCCATTCTCCTTTGACCTCGGACCATTCTCTGTAAACCCCAGAGATGATTGTGTGCTAAAATCCCAGTAGATCAGCAGTTTTTGAAATACTCAGACCAGTCCGCCTGGCATCAGCAACCATGCCACGTTCAAAGTCACTTAAATCCCCTTTCTTCCCCATTCTGATGCTTGGATTGAACTTCAGCAAGTCGTCTTCACCACGTCTAGATGCCTAAATGCATTGAGTTGCTGCCATGTGATTGGCTAATTAGCAATTTATTTTACCAAGCAAATGTACATGTGTACCTAATAAAGTGGCCGGTAAGTGTATATAAAAATTGGTCCTTTTTCAACCTTTCGGTTTTACAAAAGGAACAAGCTGTGAAACCGGAAATTTAACACTAATTGTAACATTGTGATATTTTTTGGTATACTGTAGTTATATCACTATTTCTATATGTACCCTTTTTATTTGCATTGTGAAAGTAACCTATAGTGTACCGAACGATCAGTGGGTGCCGATGGACATTGAGTCCGTGGGACCCGCTGATCAGCTCCTGTTGTGTAGATTCACAGTGGGAGCGAGCAGCCGTTGGTGGGCACTTGCGCCCGATACCCGGAAGAGCAGGATAACGTATATAAACATAATCATGCACAGCGCAGCCGCCTTGTAGCAATAAATCTGCTGTAGGGCGGTCAGCAAGTGGTCAAATAAAACAAATCTGCATATAGCACAACTGTATCCCTTTAAAAGTTTATTGTACATACAGGCAGGTCCATAAATATTGGGACATCAACACAATTCTAATCTTTTTGGCTCTATACACCACTGCAATGGATTTGAAATGAAACAAACAAGATGTGCTTTAACTGCAGACTTTCAGCTTTAATTTGAGGGTATTTACATCCAAATCAGGTGAACGGTGTAGGAATTACAACAGTTTGTATATGTGCTCCCACTTTTTAAGGGACCAAAAGTAATGGGACAATTGGCTGCTCAGCTGTTCCATGGCCAGGTGTGTGTTATTCCCTCATTATCCCATTTACAAGGAGCAGATAAAAGGTCCAGAGTTCATTTGAAGTGTGCTATTTGCATTTGGAATCTGTTGCTGTCAACTCTCAATATGAGATCCAAAGAGCTGTCACTATCAGTGAAGCAAACCATCATTAGGCTGAAAAAACAAAACTAACCCATCAGAGAGATAGCAAAAACATTAGGTGTGGCCAAATCAACTGTTTGGAATATCCTTAAAAAGAAAGAACACACCGTGAGCTCAGCAACACCAAAAGACCCGAAAGACCACGGAAAACAACTGTGGTGGATGATCGAAGAATTCTTTCCCTGGTGAAGAAAACACCCTTCACAACAGTTGGCCAGATCAAGAACACTCTCCAGGAGGTAGGTGTATGTGTGTCAAAGTCAACAATCAAGAGAAGACTTCACCAGAGTGAATACAGAGGGTTCACCACTAAATGTAAACCATTGGTGAGCCTCAAAAACAGGAAGGCCAGATTAGAGTTTGCCAAACAACATCTAAAAAAGCCTTCACAGTTCTGGAACAACATCCTATGGACAGATGAGACCAAGATCAACTTGTATCAGAGTGATGGGAAGAGAAGAGTATGGAGAAGGAAAGGAACTGCTCAAGATCCAAAGCATACCACCTCATCAGTGAAGCATGGTGTCATGGCGTGGGCATGTATGGCTGCCAATGGAACTGGTTCTCTTGTATTTATTGATGATGTGACTGCTGACAAAAGCAGCAGGATGAATTCTGAAGTGTTTCGGGCAATATTATCTGCTCATATTCAGCCAAATGCTTCAGAACTCATTGGACTGCGCTTCACAGTGCAGATGGACAATGACCCGAAGCATACTTCAAAAGCAACCAAAGAGTTTTTTAAGGGAAAGAAGTGGAATGTTATGCAATGGCCAAGTCAATCACCTGACCTGAATCCGATTGAGCATGCATTTCACTTGCTGAAGACAAAACTGAAGGGAAAATGCCCCAAGAACAAGCAGGAACTGAAGACCCGTGCAGTAGAGGCCTGGCAGAGCATCACCAGGGATGAAACCCAGCGTCTGGTGATGTCTATGCATTCCAGACTTCAGGCTGTAATTGACTGCAAAGGATTTGCAACCAAGTTGTAATTCCTAAACCGTTCACCTGATTTCATTTCAAATCCATTGTGGTGGTGTATAGAGCCAAAAAGATTAGAATTGTGTCAATGTCCTAATATTTATGGACCTGGCTGTATTTGTGTATAATTCCTTGTTGCAGTGGTGAAATCTGTTTTACACATGTCATTCAGAAGAAGATGTCTTGTTCATTAGTTAATTGGATTTTCTTTGTTGTGTGCTTGGGATGGGTTGGCACATGTTTCCTGTTTATGGAGCCGGTTGCTATACACAGACGTGGCTGCACTCATCCCGTCATAACACAAGGCTCATACAGTAGGTGTGCAAGCTTGAAAATTCATAACAATAAGTGAGATGCAAGCTTTCAGGCAGCAGTACAATTGTTCCTCACAATCCCCTGAGATAAACAGTGACTGAGGTAATTGAAGTATATTGCTGCATAAAGGAGTCCTATTTTTACAAACTGAAAATCAGCATTGTAATTCGTTTTTTTCATCAGCATGTATTAAGCTGCAAACCTTACCTTAATACCTTTTTGTCAGTTTGTCAGCTTTACTCATAGTATGAATCATTTTTGTTTACACCAGAGAGAACTATAGCTATGAAAGTGCTATGGGGGTTATATGTGGAAATCAACTACATGACATAACTCCATTACAATTTAAAGTGGTAGTAAACTCCAAAGCTGTTTTTACCTACAGGTAAGCCTATAATAAGGCTTACCTGTAGGTAAAAAGAATATCTCCTAAACCTGCATGGTTTAGGAGATATTCGCCCTGCATGCAGCCGCTGACATTAGCGGCACATGCGCTCTGATGATCCGGCCGAGGCGTCCGGCAACTCAGAGCTGGCTGCCGAAACGAAGAGCTCCCATGCACATGCGCGGGAGTGACGTCACGCGGCTCCGGCCACTCACAGCACCGGAGCCGCATACCCGGAAGAAAGAAGAGGACAAACATGTCAGCGTCCTTAGCGCTGACCGACTCAGGCATCGGGGGCCTCGTTCTAAGGTAAGTATTTCATAATATGTTAGTATGTGATGCATACTAACATATTATGCTATTGTCTTGCAGGATTTTTTTTTTTTTTGGGAGCGGGTTTACTACCGCTTTAAAAAGAAAACACGCCACCCTTTTCTGTGGAAATATGTCTTTCTGTGGCCCTCATGGAGATAACCGTTTCTCTTTTGCATGCCTTAGTGCCAGTTCACTCTGTAGCGATGTTAGAAATCGCATGTGATTCGCACCGCACTGCTGTGCAGATCGCATGCGATGTCTGTGCAATGCAAATTCAGCCATACACATCGAGCATCCTTTTTTTTGTCCGCACCAGAATCAGATCGCATGGGTGTACACACCCATGCGATCAGATTCCTGTCTGAATTCACAATTCGCACTGCAATACGCGAACCGATCTGGGGGTGTCATTAACTTTCTATTGACACTCGCAGCGGTTCGCATAGGGCAGTGTGAGATGTATGCGATGCGGGAGCCGGCCCGGCACTGGAATTGAGCTGGTTCCTGCATCGCGCTGGTAAACCTTTGATTTTTTTAAAACAAAAATAACAAACATGTTATACTTACCTTCTCTGTGCAATGCTTTTGCACAAAGCAGCCCCGATCCGCTTCTTCTTTGGTCCCCCGCTGATGCGCCTGGCTCCTCCTCTTCATCGGGTGTGACAGCTGAAAGCCACTTCCCTAGGGGGCACCCGTGCAGGCTCCCTTCCGAGTCCTGCTGCTGCACCCATTGACACAGACAGCACCCCCGCTCCTATGTCACAGCTTTTGATTGACAGCAGCAGAAGCTGTCAATCTGTTGAATGAGGAGTGCGACAGCGGCAAGAGCCGCTGTACTCCTGCACATCGTTGGATCAGATCAGGCCCAAGTAAGAAAAAGGGGGGGGGTCTGGGGGAGCTACAGCACAGAAGGTTTTTCACCTTAATGCATAGACTAAAAAAACCTTAAGGCTTTACAACCACTTTAACCGCTTCTGGACCGCCCCATGCATATATACTAAGGCAGGGCGGCCCTTCAGCATGAACTCACGTACATTTATTTTTCTTTCGGGTAGTGGGGCACGCATGCGTGCAGCCGTCAACCCGCTCCCGCAGTGATTGGACACAGCAGGTGCCAATCAGAGGGTTTTTCAGACCCAATGTCTGCCGGGACCCGTCGATCGTTCCCGAGGCAGACCGAACTGCAGTGTGCCTATGTAAACAAGGCAGATTGCCATTCTGTTAGAGGGGAAGATGGAGATCTTGTGTTTCTGCTAAGCAGGAACACGGATCCCTGTCTTCCCCAAGTACAAGCACCCCCCCCCCCCCACACACACATGCACACAGTTAGCAAGCACTCCCAGGGAACACATTTAACCACATTTATTAGTGTCAGATTTGGTCGTTGCAATGTCGCAGTCCCACCAAAAATCGCTGATCACCACTATAACTAGTAAAAAAAAAAAAATAATAATTCTATAAATATATCCCATAGTTTGTAAACCGTACAACTTTTGCGCAATCAAATAAATATAAGCTTATTGGGATTTTATTTGCCAAAAATATGTAGCAGAATACATATTGGCCGAAATTGATGAAGAAATTACATTTTTTTAATTTTTTTTATTGGATATGTTTTATAGAGGAAAGTAAAAAAATATTGTTTTTTTTATCAAAATTGTTGGTCTTTTTTTGTTTATAGCGCAAAAAATAAAAACCGCAGAGGTGATCAAATACCACCAAAAGAAAGCTATTTGTGGGGAAAAAAATGACATAAATTTTATTTGGGTACAGCTTCGCACGGCCGCGCAATTGTAGTTAAAATAACGCAGTGCCGTATTGCAAAAAATGGCCTGGTCATGAAGGGGGGTAAACCTTCCGGAGCTGAAGTGGTTAAAGAAAAAGTTTAAAGCATTTGTAAACCCAAAAACATAAAATGCCATTAGATAATTCTATTTGAACTATATATTTACTATAGCAAGGTTTAAAATGGTATCTCCTAAGCATTACAAAGTACCTGTTGATCCTTCCAGTATCTGCCTTTTATCAATTTCAGTGAATAGGTTGTAGACAGGTTCAGGTTTCTCTATGACTTGTAGGTGGCCCTGTGCCATTGTTATAGGTGGAGTGGGGTCTGCTAAAGTGGTTGTCTACACTGCGAAAAAAAAAAAAAACCTGCAAGACAACAGCATAATGAGCTAGTATGCACATACTAGCTCATTATGAAATATTCACCTTGAAACAAAGATCCGACCGGGCTGCTCGGTCCCCTCTGAGGGAGCTGGCATCTTCCCTCGGATCTTGCTTCCTGGTACGCGGCTCTGGCGCAGTGGGCCCGTCCGGGCCTTTGCCAGGACATCACGGCGCATGCGCAGTGACGCCGCAGCTGCTTGGAGGGGGAATATCTTAGGAGATATTCATTTTACCTACAGGTAAGCCTTATTATAGGCTTATCTGTAGGTAAAACTCCCTCCAAAGGGTAGACAACCGCTTTAAGGGAATTGTCCCATTATGGACCCCATCAGTGTCTCAGAGCAGCCAGCTGTCTGATTGGAGGCTGCAATCTCCCTAGATCTCAGGTGGCCATTTTGGTGTGGAACCTTATATATAGTGTGACCCTTATGGAGCGAGTAGTAGGCCATGGATTCCCACTGGTTAGGAAAAGCAATTTGTGAATGAAAAGGTTCCTGGCAAGTACAGTCAAGACAGGAACAATGGCTGGCAACCAAAATAGTAACATTGGGCTTCCTATCTACATTGCAGTACCATCCCAATACACTGTAAACTGCCACCCCACCCGGTAGCCATCCACTGGTAATAGAGGACAAAGCCTGGTACCACTGTGGAAACACAAACTGTTGCTTTGCCTTGCATTTAAGAACTGTCATTACCCATTACCACAAACCTGTATACAATATAAAGATAATTAATAACAGTCAGGGACTGTGTGTGGTCTTTCTTTGACCGGGTATCTTGGGCCTAAGGCCCACCTACAAGCTCTTGCTGACCTTAGTAGTTAATCTGTGACAGGCAGCCATACCTCCCGGACAAGCCACCAGCAGGACAACAGACAAGGTTGTGGCTAGACATGGCCACTTTAACTACGTCCACAGTCCTAGAATGCTTGTCAGGCCGCTAAAAACACACAGAATGAGAAAACAGACATACTGTTTAAATATACAAATATAGGAATACAAAGAACAAATATAACTGAAAATTAAGGGCAAAGAAGGCCTGAAAACAGGTACATATATACATCTTCCTTACACAGGTTAGTCAGCATAGGTGTTAGGAGAGGAGAGGGGACAGTTTTAAGATCTGTTGGGTTTATCCTAGAATTCCATTTTAAGTTGAGCTCCACTTTAAATGTTTTTAGCAGTGTGTGGGGAAGTGGGGAAGTGTGCAGGATTTAAAAATAATAAACCTACTGTATACACTCACCGCCGCCACTACACCGAGAACTGAGTGATCAAAGACTGCTGATCGCTCAGTTCTTGGTGCACTCTCTGCTCTGCCCCTCCAGTGCCCACTGGAGCGCCGGGCTGATGAAGGGACGGGAGCGGCTGGCTCAGGCTCTCAGTGGTGCACTGAGAGGTTGAGCCAGCTGCCGGTTAGGCATGTGGGCGAATCTCAACATTATTGTCGGGATCCCTGCCGAACCTGAACTGGCTCTGTGATATCAGACTTTAGCTGGCTGTCAGCTGAAGCTGAAGTGCACTCTTGTGACCCACAGGAGAAGTATGGCCAAAAGCTTTTTCGTCATACTTCCCCTTTCCATCCCAACAACAACATCATCAAGAAAAAGCATCTAACCCTTCCACACTATCCAAAAACATTTTGTAATTGGAGTTTCAACTTAATTTTTCACTTGCATCCCTGCTGCTGGCTTCCCTCTCCAACTAAATTTTAGCAGTTACTGAGACTTCACTTGCGCACACCAATACAGAGAACGTGCTAGATGACACTAGATCAGGACAAACAGAGTGCGCTTTTGACTTCAGCACAGCTGCAGTTTATCCTGGAAAACATTCAATAACTGATTTTATTGCTTACTAGTTGTTTTTTAATGTTTAAAGATCTTATCTATTTCATCTGAAACGACTTTAAAGAGAATACAGTCTGGTATTAGACAATAAAGTGGTTGTAACCCCTTACATATATCCTCTGAAGTGACTATATTCAGGTTGTGGACAGGCCAGCTTTATCATACAAGTCCAAAGCGGTTTCATAGTATTGTATGTAGTGCTGCCCCTAGGGAGTTGCTTAGAATTGCATGTTCGTCTGTGCCTCCTTGACCCTGAGAACTTTCCAGCACCTCTGACACTCTAGGTTCAGACATGTTGTATATACCTTTAAATAACACAGTGACATAATGCAGATTGATTAGCTCTCTAAGGTTTTTTTACTTAATCAATAGGAAAGTCTTGTAATGGGGTACTAGTCAGTCAAATCCTGCATAAACAGCCAAGACTCAGTTAAACAGTCTCCCAAAGCAAATAAATAATAATTGGAAATGACAGATAAATAATATTAAGGCATACTGAAACAGACAATACATTAATGTATCTACAAAAGGGTTACTGGTTGTTGTATATAATACCACTGCTAAAGAGGAACCCCAGGCCAGCCTATGTACCTTTAATCCTAATGCGAGATGAAGCAATTTAGGGTCTAGTGGTATGTCCCTTTAAATAGCGATAGAATAGCAGTATTCAAGATGCAAGGCCTTGCGATGGTCTTTACCGGCACGTTGGAGCTCAAAGAAACAAAGATTCTAAGTGTGGCACAGTGATATGCAGTCAAGGCAAAGCAGCTGAGACTGACCAGTAGTAATCATTAGGGTAATCCAGGTATAAAGTGTCTGTATACAGTGTCCTGTGGAATATGCTAGTGGCTGGTAGTGGATTTGTGGGCAGGTGCCTGCTCACCAATCTGGAGACGGTGTAGGAACCTCCTGAAGAGCGATCCAAGTTGATTCTTGCTTCTGCAGAATGGGCTGAGATGACGGTCTGGCTGCTGGAACAGTGAGTTCGTGAGCTGGGAGTGCCATGTTGCCGCGTGGTAGGCCACAGTCCTCTCGCACTGTAGCGAAGGGGGTGTATACTTGATGAGAACCCGGGAAGCAAGAGCGCTTGGGCTTGGCCTGCTGATCCCTTTATAGCCTCTTCCAGAGTTCTTTGCCTGGAACAGATGGCTTGCTGGGAGGTGTAGTTGATGGATTGTTCTGCAGATCCAGGATGTCTGTTCAGCAGACTACAGTTCCCACAATGCTCTCTGCTTGGCACAGGAATATGATGCATGTAATCCGAACCTAGCACTAACAGCTTTGTCTTATGCAGGCGCAATATCTCTCATGGTAACAGGGCCAGTAGCACTCAGTAGCATGTGCAATACCTCCCAGTAACAGGTTCAGTAATACTCAGTAACAGGTGCAATAACTCTCAGTAACAGGTTCAGTAACTCTCAGTAACAGGTTCGGTAATAGTAACTGGTGGAGCAATCCCTCCACTCAGGGGTACAGCGTGAGTCCCAGATGAATGCTACATAGTCCTTAAGGCACAGGAGTGGTAGACCAATATGGTGAAGTCAACTGATACCAGGAGGTTGTAGTCTAGTGCAGTTGTACAGCGGTGTATCCTCAGGCACAGTGGATCACAACAGAGACTGAGTGAGTCTTACCAGGGAACAATCTGCAAGAGGAGTGGCAAGCTGGTAGGTTGCTGGCACAAGCAGCAGATCCAAAAGGGCCCAAAGCAAGTGGCAACAAACTTGGAGATCTTTGCTGGCTACAACGCACAGCAGTGTCCCTTACTCTGTCCCTCCTCACACAGGAACCTTACCCTGCATCTAGCTCTCTGTCCCTGCTAGAAAGTGTCCCACTCCCTACACTAACCACTTACAAATGAGCACCAAATACAATGGGACACTGCTATTTATTAGCACTGTCCCAGCCAAGATAGCCACAAATGGTCACTCAGTCCAATCGACTTCTGCTCTCCCTAGTGACAACTACGGAGGTTGCAGGGGAACATAATACCCCTAGGACTCCACTCCACCCCCAAGGCAGCAAGGCATTACTTGCTATAGTTGCCAACAAATTGATACACCTTGAAGATGTTTATCTGAAGCCCGTTCTCCTCTACAGCATTCTAAAACACACAGATCAAAGGCTTTTTCTCAGCTCCAGCAGGCAGGGGGTGGACATCTGATGTCACACACTGCAAAGCATAGAACAAGCAGCTGAGTGTAATCTGAGCAAGTGAAAACAAACAAATGGAAAATTGGCGCAAAATGTAAAAGCCAGAGTGTCATAGGAAAGCTGTAAATGACAATCACTGATGTGATCAACTAATAGGCAAATCAAGACAATTGTCCATAAAGTCCATAAAAGGTCCACAGGCTGTGCACTCAGTGGCAGCTCAGTGGGCAAGCAAGAAGCTACTTGTGACAGGCTGAGGACAAAACACAAGCACCGATCTAAGTGCAGCATTATAAAGAATTTATTAAAAACCATTCAAGAATTGCTCACAAATGTGAAGTTAATGTCAGCGCAGAGCACTCAAGAATTACTCACAAACATGACATTAACATTACCTTTGTGAGTAATTCTTGAATGGTTTTTAATAAATTCTTTATAACGTTGCACTTAGATTGGCGCTTGTGTTTTCTCCCCTGAGTGTAATCTGAGGCCTGAGTGGAAGGAATGGACACACTCCCCTCTACATGATCTCATAGGGAAACATGCACAGCTGAGGCTGTTAATGACCTGCTGTGTGCTGGAGGAAGAGCGGCGCCGCCCCCAGGATTGTCTGGTGTTGGCATAACCTCTCAGAAGAAGTTAGCGGGGATTGGCTAACTAAAAGGGGCAGCATGACATCAGCATGCACGTGACGTTTATTGGGACCGCAGCTCGCGGGCAACTGCAGCTGGTGAGTCGATGAAGTGACTCCCGGAACCAGGCTGTATGCGGTGACACCATGACTAACAGTGCGGCGATGTGAGGGAAGCCAGCACCTGACATCTTGCTCAACAACATACCTTACCCATTGCTGGATTCAGACGGACTTTGTTTACGTTGGCTAATAATACTCAAGGAGCCCTACCTTGCAATTTGCTTGCAATTTGTGTAGACATAAGTATCTGGAATTGAAGTATGTGAGGTTGAGTGTATGGGTGCATGCGCAGCTGCGAGTCCCCCCTTGTATAGAAGATATCTTTTTTAACTTTGTTTTTTAAAAAAGGTCTGTTCACTCAATTTGTCTTCTATCAAAGCTAATTTTACTCAACCGTAGTGCTCCGCATATGTGACCTTCTTGGTAGGTCTTCCCCTCCTTTGGTATATGTGTTGGCATAACCTGTCAAGTGACTCATGCAGATAGCGAGTATAAAGAGGGCAGACACAAATGACACTAAAGTTAAATTGTTCCTTTGGCCATAATATTGCTAAGTAGCAAGTACTAGGGAGGCACCTCATCCCAGTATATCTATAGTCTATTGTAGCAGGTGGGGTTCCCTAGAGGGATTATACGGTGCAAGAGAATCGAATCCACAAATGATTCATAAAATATAGTAAATCTTTATTATAACATGTGATTTAAAAAAAGTCAGTATATAACATCAAAGCATTGATGCACATGTCCATGGTGGGGGTTACCACGATGGTGGAGTAACTGAAGGCCAAGTGATTATCCCTACATGTTTCGCCCAGAACGGGCTTCCTCAGGGGGATCAACTTTGACCACCACCAAATCTACTTGAACAAAGACAAAACATAAATTATACAATTAACAAAAACATGATTATCAACATAAACAAACTACTCCATTTATAAATTGGCAATTGGATCTGCCCCATTGATTCAAATGGGTCACCCGTCCCACCCCCGTCACAACTGAATGAAGTACCGGGACTTACTGAAAGGACCAACCCACTAGTATGGGGCTGACAAAACAAAACCCATGGCCGCAGGAAGGTCCGACAATCTGACACTGCAGACGATGCTCAGAGTCCAGACTGGAGCAGGGCAAACAAAAATCAGGGTATTAGTCAGGTATTGTTGGGGACGTTGCAGCATAACCCTAATATCACAGTATTGGGAGAGACAGGAGGGATAATGAGCAATGTCTCCTTCTCCATGCTGTTGTAGCCTAACACCTCAGTCATGTTTTTCACTGCTCTCTGCATATGTTAACACCCAGGGAGGTGGTTAGATACAGAGATGATGATTCCCCTTGCCATGTTTCCTGGGTTCTGCTGTCTCTCCTGTAGGTCTGGAACGGGCATGGTGGGTATGGGTGAGTAGGGCAGAGGGAGATCAGTGACCTCTATTTGCTGATCATCCCTCCAGTGAATAAACCTGGATGCAACAAACATTTTTTTACTTCCAGGTTCAGAGCTGTCATTCTCCAGCAGTGCTGGCAGGGGAAGAATAGGATCAAGCACGATCTGTGCTTGATCAGCTTCAGTTGATCCAGACCACTGATGTCTCCTTAAAGTATTGTATGTGTGAGAATGGTGCTGTATCAATACTAGTACCATTAGAGGGTCTGATCCCTGAGCCAAATCATACAGGTACAAAGGTAAGTATAATGGGACTTGAAATACTCCTCCAATGGATAGCTGTGCACGTCAAAATATGTTAAAAAAATATAAGTATATTTATTACATTCAATTAAAACCTAAGTGGTAGAATCGAAGTCCATGTACAAATTGTGGGCTTTTAATATGAGGTTGTAATTGAATGTAATAAAGATACCTATATTATGATTATTTTTTATTATTATTATACAGGATTTATATAGCGCTAACACTTTGTGCAGCGCTTTACAATAAATAAAGGACACAGTACAATTACAATACATTGCAATACAGAAGGAATAGGAGGGCCCTGCTCGTGGAGCTTACAATCTAAAGGGAGGGGGAGGTGGTACAAAAGGTAATGGCTGCAGGGCATGATCTGATAGAGGTGACTCAAGCACGGTTCTTAGGTGGAGGTGGGGTAGGCTTTCCTGAATAAGTGAGTTTTCAAGGATCGCCTAAAGGCGGACAGGGTAGGGGCTGACCGAACATTCTGAGGCAGGGAGTTCCAGAGAATGGGAGAGGCTCTGGAGAAGTCATGTAGACGAGCATGGGAGGAGGTAACATGGCAGCTAGAGAGCAGGAGGTCCTGGGAGGAGCGGAGAGGACAGTTTGAGTGATATCTGCAGATGAGATTGGTGATGTAGCTAGGGGCAATGTTGTGAATGGCCTTGTATGTTGTGGTTAGTATTTTGAATTTTATACGGTGGGGTAGGGAAGATTGGCAGAGTGGGGCAGTAATCGCAGGTCAGTTAGTAAGGTGTATTAGTCTGGCAGAAGCATTCTTGATAGACTAAAGGGGGGATAGCCTGTGTAAAGTTAGGCCGGTGAGGGGGGAGTTGCAGTAGTCAAGGCGGGAAATAACCAAGGAGTGAATAAGTTGCTTTGTGGTGTCGTTAGTTAGGAAGAGGTGAATTTTGGAGATGTTGTGGAGGTTAAGGCAGCAAGATTTAGCCAGTGATTGGATGTGGGGGCTGAAGGAGAGGTCAGAGTCTAGGATTACACCCAGCACCCTGGCATATGTGGAAGGACCAATGGTTGTGCCATTGATCTCAATGGTAAAGTCATAGGGAGGGGACCAGGAAAGAGGAAAATATTACAAGCTCAGTTTTAGAAAGATTGAGTTTGAGGAAGTGGCGTGACATCCATACCGATATGTCATTCAGTAAGTTTGTGATGCGTGAGGAGATTGAGGTGCAGAGTTGAGGAGGCGAGAGATAGATCTGGATGTCATCAGCATAGAGGTGGTAATTGAAGCCATGGGAAGCTATTAACTGGCCCAGGGAAGAGGTATAGAGGAAGAATAAGAGGGGCCTTGGGGTAACCCAACAGTCTATTTTTCTTAACATAGTTTGTTGTGTACATCTATCCATTGGAGGGGTATTTAAAGTCCCATTATATTTACCTTTGTACCTGTATGATGTCTCCTTAAAGATGACCTGTTTTTTCAATTATGGTTTCACTCAGTGGGCTGTTAGGTCCCCATGTGAAAGCAATAACGTTGAGAGAAAGAAACGTTTTAAAAATGGAAGTAACTTGGAATCAATAAAAAAAAACAATGATGAACACACATATATATATACATAAAAGCAAGCATTAGGTGCTTGATACATATGAAAATGATGATTGCGTTACACATATTAGGTATCACCTTGCATACTGGACTGAGAGCAATAATTCTAGGGCCATCATTCACTGTTAACTCTAAACTTATGACCTGTAAGGGATTTAAAGCATCACCTATAGACAGTTTTGGGTACCATTTTTTGGTACCAATTCATAGATGCCTGCAATTTTAAGGCTTGACATGTTTGGTCCAAAGCTTTGATATTATGTTATGTTTTGTGTCCCCTAAAGTTAACTTTTGTGCTTTTTTTTTAACTGAAAATATTGGTCCGATAAACATGTGCATTGATATTGTTTGACTTAAAAATGGCAACTACATAATCTAATTTTATTCTTTAGGTTCTCTGATTTCAGAAAATATATAATTCTTGGAGAATTCTAACTAATCTTCAGGTCTAAAATGTGCAGTTTATCATATGTGCAAAAAAATCAGAAAAACGGCTCGGGCACCCCACCCCCCTCCCCTTTTGTATCTATAAAAAAAAAAAAAACTACTCCAAATGCCCATCTTTTACATAACTGAAGCCATGGTTACATGTTGATTCCTTTCTCTTCTTCTGTATAACTCCTGGGCTCCTTCTTTGGGTGTCCATATCACTGCTTGTATGATGTGCACACCTATTGGTGGAGGTGATGCTTCCAGCGGCCAGGTCTTCTCCCATTAGCTCCAGAGGCAGGAGAACTTCTGGAAGTGGTGAAGGGGTCAGTGTCCAAGAAGATAACAATCAGGGAAAAATGTCTAGTCCCCGGGCAGGATAATAGCTTTGCTCATAAAGAAAGCTGTGACTTTTATCCATTGCATTGCAGGATGGCTTAGAGAAAAATGTTTGGAATCAAGAAGACGGAGGATTAATGTAACTGACACACAATGCACTATTTAAATTTTGCTTGGAGTTGGGCTTTGAACAGCTGATGGAGCAGCATGCACTATAAAGTTCCCAATATGTTAAGGGGACCAGAAATTTTTAAATTAAATCCGGAGACACCCTACTGACCAAGCCCACTTTTATTAGAGGGCAGGAGGGGAGCAGGGGGTGTTCATAAGAGCGGCATGCAAATCATGCCATACCAAATGTTGGGTGTGGCCAAATAGGGCTAGCAGTAGGAGGGACTTAAAGTGGCATGGTTTAATCATACCTAAGCCTACTTTTGTTCTGGGTCGAGAGTGCCCATCCAGGTGTACACAGCAGGTCACTGACACAAGCAAGGGCAAGGCGAAAAACACTCCAAATCCTTACATTCTGCTACTATGTCTGCACAAGCCGAAGAGAGGAGGGACTCAGAGGACCATGTATTATCGGAATGTGACATCATCACTATCCCTTGACACAGACAGGAGTAGACACAACCAATCCCCCCCCCCCCCTCGCCATAGGCCAATCACAGAAATATTGCAAGGATTGAATACTCTGCAGCCACCCGGACCAGGGATGCCATTATTACAGCTGGAAAAGAATGAGGAAACAATTTTTGTAATGAAATACTTTACTTAACCACCCCACTATTGGCCATTGTAGGAAAACAGTAACATAGGAAGGGGTGCCTACAAATGAAGATATTGAGAGAGCAAAATGAATTGTAGATAGGCATAAAGGAAACCAATGCATATGGAATGTATGGGGAGGAAATGTACACAGAATTTGAATGAAACAGGATGAAACGACTGAGAATTGAAATGTAAGGCATATTTATGTTTGTTTTTTGCCTTTAGTTATGCTTTAAGGACAGAATTATCTTGGGTAACAATGCTCAATACATTTCAGCATTTAAAAAAAAAAAAATTTAGCAAGTAATACAACGCTCCAAAAGAGTGTATAAATGAATTTACATCCATTATGTATGATTTTATCTTTTATTTTTAGCTGGCGGTAGAGATGTAAAAAGTCTCTAACGACAGAAAAACATATTCTGCTGTGGATCTGCGATAAATGACTCATTCCTTATATCTCTTTTCACATGCAAACTGGCAGTCAAACGGGATGAAAATTTTCTGACCTGTGCCTTGCCTGGGTACTTGGAGATACCAGGCACGTTTAGTTCCATCGTGTAGCAACTGAAGATTTAACCCTGCTTCTCTTCCAAGAAATAACTGCCATTTTTAAGTATGCTATTTTGAAATCCATCTAACCAAATGAGGGCTGATGGAGATTTAAGTGAAAACATCAAAGGTGTCTTCTACTTGTCCTTGAAGAGAACTAATATAACTTTGAGTATTAGTAACATGTATCTAGACCCAAAAACAAACTCCCTTTTTATCTCCCACCTTGACTATTGCACCTCCCTGCTCTTAGGCCCACCACTATGCACACTATCCCACCTTCTTCAGGCTGGGTTCACACTATTGCGAATTGGATGCAGGTTTCTCCACATCCAATTTGCATGTGGGGTTCCCCGCATCCAATTTGCATGTCAGGAGATTGAGATCGGCTCTCTATGGAGCCGGTTCAAACATCTCCGGAGTGAATTGCACAGGAGTCCTGTGCATCTTCTGGTCCATTTCAGGTCCAAATTCAGCCAAAAATTTGGACTGAAATTGGACCTGAAATGATGAACTGGGACGCACCGACCCCTGCTGTGAGCCACTCCACACCGCAGTGTGAACCCAGCCTCAGTGCTCAGTCTATTATTATATTATTATTATACAGGATTTATATAGCGCCCACAGTTTGTGCAGCGCTTTACAATATGAGGGCAGACAGTACAGTTACAATACAATACAGGAGGAATCGGAGGGCCCTGCTCATTAGAGTTTACAATCTAGAATATCATGAATGCTGCTGCCAGATTCTTTTACCTTACCAACCGCTCAGTGTTCTCCATCTCTCTCTGCAAATCCCTCCACTGGCTTCCGATTGCCCAGCAAATTTCAAAAATGCTAATAACAACATAATAATGCCACTCACAGCTCTGCCCTGAGCTACCTCACCAATCTTGTCTCTAAATATCACCCAAACTGTTCTCTTCCCAAAACCTCCTGCTCTCAAGCTCTATCATCTCCTCCCTTTATGCTTGACTCCAGGACTTCTCCTCCGGAGCCTCTCCCATCCTCTGGAACTCTCTACCTCAATCTGTCTGGCTATCTCCTACTCTCAGGCACATGGCATGTCAACCCCCTTGTGATACCAATAAAGTTTATCATAATTAAAAAAAAAAAAAAATAGGTTTAATAAAAACAATAAAAAGCACCAGAAATGCTTTTAAAACTCACCCCTATGTACAAACACATACAAACCTAAACACTCATACTGGGTGTGCTTGTGCACAAAAATAGTGATTACCCCACACATATTAGGTAGTGCCGTGCATGCCGGAGTGCCAACTTTAATTCTAGGACAAACCTTAAAGTGATATTAAAGGCAGTTATTTTTTTAAATAACAAACATTACCTGCTCTGTTCAGTGGTTTTGCACAGAGTAGCCCGATCCTCCTTTTCTTGGGTCCTCTGTCAGCGCTCCTGACCCCTGCTTGCTATGGGGCACTCGAGCAGGCTCGCTACAGAACTGCTGCACTACGCGTTCATCTACGGCCCCGCCCCCGCTCTCCCCTCATTGGCTCACTAGCTGAGATTAACGCCCGATGTTGTCTTAGCCAATGAGGGGGGAGATACCATGGGAGAGCTGAGGCTCCCATGCACAGCGTTGGAGGAAGTTTGGGCTCAGGTATGAATTAGGGGAGGCTGGGGGGGCTGCTGCACACAGGAGGTTTTTTACCTTGAGCCTTTACAACCCCTTTAATAGGTGAATCTAAACTGGTTTAAAGATTTTTAAAGTGTCACTTAAACTACGCTAAACTAACCACTTAAACCCCAGGTGCCCATGTACCTTTCTTACATGATGGTGGCCTCCTACAGTGTTTACATCCTCTGTTCACGATTAAAGTAATTGTAGCCATATTAGTGCACTTGCAGCAAAAAGTACTGTCCATGATACTTATTTATTTGCAGTAATATTTGAATTTTCAGAACAAGCTTTCAGGGTGTTCTCTTCTTCTTGGTCCAAGCAGTACAGAAATTCTCTAGGTGCGGTGCGCTGCTCCCTACCGGAGAGAGGTCAGTGTGTGGGCACCTGGGTGGGGAGTTAATCTCAGAGTATGTTAGGGGGTAGAGATTGGAAGCTAGGAACTTTTTATCTAAACCTGAACTTGTCTTTTTAAAGTGGAACGGCGCTGTATCTGAGCACCACAAACCAAAAACATTATTTAATTAATTTTGAATATTCAAAGCAAACTCCCCTATCCATCCATGTCCCCATCAGTGGCGGCCAGTACACAAGGGGCACCACCTCCCCAGCCCACGCCATCTGTGTGGCCATGCACTGTGCGGGGCGTCAGATACCAGGTCCGTCACCCCCTCACAAGCACACGACTACAGCCTGAAGCCCCAATTGGCCAGTTTTATGTTGTCCTCCCACTCTGCGATACCAGTGAATCGGCATTGGCTTCCGGCTTCCTGCCCCAGCCAATCAGGACAGGAGGCTGAAGACCATGTCATCGCAAAAGCCATGGCGCTGGGCCCCAAGGGTGCCCTGACTGCTGGAGGGCTCTGCCCGTAGGGTGAGTGTGGAGTCCAGGCGATCCAGTTCTAGCCCAGCCTGCTGCCTGCCGATACGCTCCATCGATGGAGCGATTTGTGGCCAGAAACAAGACCCGCTCCCAGTCTCCCCCTCGCCGGCTGCAGGACTTTGTCACAGCTGACAAGAAATCCAAGATGGCCACCGCACGAGACACAGGTACTGCAGCTGACAGGCAACGCTCTCCCTCTCCTACTTCTTCCGCCCCCCCCCCCCCCTCCCAAAATCCTCCAGCACCAGCCCCACTGGTCTCCATGCTTTATTTTGTATAAAAATCCCTTTGAAAAACACCACCTAGCATTTCTGGGCATGGCCATCTTGAGTAAGGGCAGATGATTCATGTAGCATTTACTTCCTGGAATTCCATCTGCCCTTAGCTCAGGCATGCATTTAGGAGGGTGTGCTTAGTAGAGAAATCCCTTCTCCCCTCCTGAAGTCTCCTGGGATGTATGACATCATTTGCCTAGGCCAGAAACAAGGAAGCAACTAAAGAAATGTGAAAAAAAAAAGTTTAAAAACGTGGTTAGGGCACTCAAAATTATCAATAGGAGGGGCTTTAAATACCGTTACAGCTCATGAATTTAGAACTGTCAATGAAGGACCTAGAGTTATTGCTCCCACTGTGATATTCATGATGATATACAACATGTGTGGTGGCATTATTGTTTACATACACATGCATGCCCTATACATGTCTTTGGGTTTGTTGTTGTCTGCGCAGAGCAGGGTTACCTTTCCATTTTTATTTTTTTGTTATCTTTATTACTTTTAATTATTTTTATTTATTTTTTTTACATTTAACTTTATTGCTACCACAAGGGAGTAATAAACCTCTTATGTGATAAGAGCATAGGTGTGTGCAGCCTATTGCATTAGGGTATGCACCCCAAAGCTAAAAACACCCGTGCCTTTTTCTAAGCTGCTCAGCACGGGACAATGAATAAATGGGAATTGCTTTGTGCTGAGTGTCTTCCTGTTCATTAACAAACTGAAATATATTAAACACCATTTAGTATGCTTCAGTTATGGATGTACACAGTGAGTGTGCTAATTTAGAAAAGGAAGGCGCTGGTAAATTACATATTTACTAGTTCCTTCCCCCACTCTCCATCCTGAGAGGCACCAAACATAGTGATTAGGGTGTGCCCAGGCACACCTGGCACACCCCCTGCGCACGCCTTTGGATAACAGGTTTGGTGGACAGATGACAGGTTCTCTTTATGGAGATATTGAGGGTCTTTTAGACCTCCAATGTCTTCTCTGCCCTCTACTGCAACTAACCAAACACAGATCCTGACTACCTCTGAGCCTTTTAGGCTACTTTCACATCTAAATGTACCAACGTGACCTTTACCACGTTTCTCGCATCACAGTCCATTGATGTTAATGGGTTGCCTGCTGCACGAAAAACATTGCCTAAGAAGCTCATGTTCCAAATTTTGGCACCAAGCCAAGTGCATTTGGTGACGCAAATTTCCATGCGATTTTTGCACGGTTTTGGCACCACATTTGGGGTGTCATTAAAGAGGAAGTAAATCCACATTGGGTTTACTTCCTCTGTATTCCCCTGTAATGCAGAAGCATAATGGGCTACTATGCATCGCATGCTAACCCATTATGTGTCACTTACCTGAAAACGAAGCCTGCGACGTCCAGCGCTGTCCCCTGTGCTGGCCGCGTCCATCTTCTGCCCCTATTCCTTCCAGGGCCGCGACTCCGGTGCTGTGACTGGCCGGAGTCACGTGACGTCAATCCCGCACATGCGCGTGGGAGCTGCCAGTCACGGCACGGTCGTAGTGGAGGAACGGCACTGAGGCACTGCGTTGATACCTTCACTACCCTGCATATCTCCTGAACCGTGCAGGTTTAGGAGATATACAGGGCACCTACAGGTAAGCCTTATCATAGGCTTACCTGTAGGTTAAAGTGGTTGTCACGAGTTGACAACCACTTTAAAAAATGATGGCACCCCAAGCGTATCCACTGCCTGCGTTTTTCAGAACGCCCAGAGGTGAACGCAGCCTTAATATAGGAAATGCATGATTTGTTACATTGGTAGATCATCTAAATACAAAATAGTTTTTTGCAGCTGTTTTTATTGTTTCTGTTGTACCGCTTTTATCTTTGCTTACCTTTATAATTCTGGCTGAGCACCTGGGAGTTTTTTATTGTCTTGAGAAAGGAGTGGAAGCTGTTGTATCCGCAAAAGGATTTGTATTCCTGTCTACTCAGCTCTGAGATTCGCACTGCTCTGCCATAGAGCACAGCCCTTCAGGGAAGGAGACCTGATATTTCAATGCTGCAGTTAAGCAACATTTACAGATCTTGTCCTTCCCCCTGCCTGTGACAATGGAGGAAGAAGCAGGAGACTGATCAGCCCATCTGCCTGTCTCCCTGTCTGATTTTCCTACCAGTATGTCCCTTGCTAGCACATGTGCACTGCAACACAACTGATTGGCTCTGTGTGGTATTTCTCCCTCTCCCAGTCTGAGCTCTGCTGCTCAGGTGCTGTTCAGGGGGTTGCAGGAGGCTGATACCAGGCCAGTGTCAGGCCCTTATATTTTGTGCATTAAAAAAAAAAGAATTTAACCACTTTAATACAGGACCCTTACACCCCCTTGCTTCCCAGACCAATTTTCAGCTTTCAGCGCTCTAACACTTTAAATGACAATTACTCAGCCATGCTACACTGTACCCAAACAACATTTTTATCATTTTTTTCTCACAAATAGAGCTTTCTTTTGGTGGTATATATTCACTGCTGGGTTTTTAATTTTTTTAAATATAAGCAAAAAAGTAGCGAAAAGTGTGAAAAAAAACACTTTTTTTTAGTTTGTATTGAAATATTTTGCAAAAAAAGTAATTTTTCTTCATAAATTTGGGCGATAATTTATACTGCTACCTATCTTTGGTAAAAATAACCCAAATAAGTGTATATTATTTATTCTCTGTGAAAGTTATAGAGTCTACAAGCTATGGTGCAAATCGTTGAATATTGATCACACCCAATGTACTGACCACCTATCTCATTTCTTGAGACCCTAACAAGCCAGGAAAGTACAATTACCCCCCAAATGACCCCTTTTTGGAAAGTAGACATTCCAAGGTATTTAGTAAGAGGCATGGTGAGTTTTTTGAAGTTGCAATTTTTTTTCCCACAATTCTTTGCAAAATGAAGAATTTTTTTTTGTACACAAAATTGTTATAACAACAAGTTATTTCTCACACACAGCATATGCATTCCTGCAATGACACCCCAAAATACATTCTGCTACTCCTCCTGAGTATGGGGATACCCCATGTGTGAGACCTTTACACAGCCTGGCTACATACACAAGCCCAACATTGAAGTAGCACCTTCAGGCGTTCTACGAGCATAAATTACACATCTCATTTCTCAACCACCTATTACACTTTTGAAGGCCCTGGAGCACCAGGACAATGGAATTGCCCACAAAATGACCCCATTTTGGAAAGAAAACACCCCAACGTATATTCTATGAGGCATTATGAGTCTTTTGTATGGTTAATTTTTTTCTACAAGTCTTCTAAAAACGCGGAAAGAAAATAAAAACTCTTATTTTTACACAAAGTGGTCAATTTATAAGATATTTCTAACACATAGCATGTACATAGCAAAAATGACCCCCCAAAATATATTCTGCTACTCGTCCCGAGTATGGAGATACCACGTGTGTGAGACTTTCACACAGACCGGCCACATAGAAAGGTCCAGCATTGAAGTAGTACCTTCAGGCGTTCTAGGAGCATAAATTACACATCTAATTTCATTCCTACCTATCACACTTTTGAAGGTCCTGGAGCATCAGGACAGTGGAATTACTCACAAAAGTACCCCATTTT